>OMNV01007615.1:0-48054 GCA_900303265.1 Brotula barbata
ACATTGCCGGGAGATTTTCAAGTAACGGAGCCTTTAAAAGCTCTAATAATAGAGTGGTTGCATCCGAAGATTGTGACTAAATCAGAGTATTTATCTTTAAAAAATGTATTTCTACACCGAGGATGTTCTCCTGGTGCACCGTGTGTTTGTGTTGTGTCGTTTGGCTGGCAGCCGCGTTCTTCCAGTGTAGCAGAGACCCTGGGAAGAAGACATTTTGTTTGTACTTGTCGTAGTGTCAGGTAGCAAACTTCCTCTGTGATCTCTCGCACTATGGTCTCATCTTTATTCAGCGGCAGCCAACCGCCGGTTACCGACATCCCAGATTCAGGATCAAACACCTTCGCTGCTCTACAACAGGTCTGCAGGGAAAAAGTGTGTTCAGGGGGGGTTTTTTTTCTCCCCCTTTTTAAATCAAAGTGTATCGGATGAAAGGAAAATCAAAAGATCCTGAATCTCAGTCGCCTGAATCGCCTTTAACCCGATCCCATGGGTGGAAGCCTCTAAACCGCCACAAGCACAAAACTTCCTTTTTGGGACTCATTCATTCATTCATGGAAAACTCTCATCGTTTTCAGCAGGCACAACACGCAGAACCGAAAAGAACCCGGAATAGAACCTTGAGGTACTCCAGTGAAGACATACTGTCTGTAGAGCGCTCAGAGCAAGAAAATGCTAAAATCAACTGAAGTCGGACGGCGTTCCCGTGGATTAGAAGCAGATCAAAAGCAGCTCAAAGGGCCATTAGCGACCTTTAACGGAAAGGTTGCTGCTCTATTTATGGTTTGTGTATAAGTCACGTTGGAATATTTGGAAAGGACTGTGTATTGATTGATACATAATCATTTTAAACCCTACAACATAACGTGTTCTCCTGGGAAATAGAATAAATGTAATCCTGCAAATAGACCACTTGTTCGATTTACTTCAGCGTCGTCATTGTACTGCGCGGAGAGAACAGAGCGGCGGCGTGTCTTCAGTGAGGGGAAAAAAACGAAAAAACGGTGCGAGAGAGCGTCAAAATGGATCATAACATGACTTCTGTTGACACTGAGACGTGGGATGCTCTCGTATCACACAGGCATTAAAGCCTTCAAACTCAACTTTACCATTCATTTCCTTTACCGAGCTGAAGATAAAATGATCCTGGATTTGGCTTTTTGTTGTTATCAGCAGACATAGATACCAACACGATGTTTACAAGCACAGATTTTAAGAGAACTGGGCGATTGTTTTCTCTGGCTAAGATGTTATGTTTTACACGGACAAGACAAGACAAAAGATGTGAAGATGTGCAGTTATAATCTACAAATCGATACAACAATACATGGTTTTCATTTCATACCAGCTTTGTCTTTGAAGAGTACAGACGTCATGAGTACGTTAGAGTGAATATCAGGGATTTTGATACATTGTGGATTAGTTACCTATATATGCAGTAACATGTGTTTTTAAGATTTTACCCAAAACTGATTGATTAACGTCTTTCCGTGGTTATTTCAGAAAAGACCAGAATCTCCTGTCCACCGTGAACTGCTGGTATTTGGTTTTGGACCAGACCAGGCGGGAGAGCCGGGACCACGCCACTCTTAGTGACATCTACAACAACAATGTCATTGTGCGCCTGGCACACGTGGGCGAGGATGTCATCAGACTCTTCAAAAAGGTCAGGACTGGAATGACATCGATGCTAGCTCATAACCCCGATAACGCACACGACCACAAACCCCATCTGCTCGAACTGAAGCATGACAGGAAACTTGCCCCCGCACACACACACACACATCAAGGAAAATATGAATGAATGAGTGAATGAATGAATGAATGTAGAAGACTGCTGCTCCTACAGTGTAATCTGAGACACTTTGGCTACTGACATGAACTTTAGATGTCACCACGGATGTGTGTGTGCCTGTGGGTGGGTGGTTGCGTTTCTGTGTGTGTGTGTGTGTGTGTGTGTGTGTGTGTGTGCAATGCAGCACTGCAGTTACAATGCAAGGCTCATCTGCTGCTGTTGGTGTTTCAAGTCTTGGTGGTTTACTCACTCCCAGCAGCCCCGATGTTACTTACAGGAAGTCCAACCCGTCTCAGACATTGAACCCGCCTCAAAACGCTCTTATTGTGGCGAGGCCTCCCTGGATTGGGGAGAGAGAGATGTGTGTAAACTCCTTTATATTCTTGGTGTGGCACGCTCTCACCTCATTAATTAATGTGCAGAATGTGTGGCCACAGTGTTCAGAGCTGGACAATCTGCCGTGGGGATCTTAGATCAGTATCGTCTGACAGCAGCCTCTTATTTATGCCCTACAGGGAGCTCTGCACTGTCATGATGGGAGCCGTGATGAGAATGGGATATCTCACGTCGGACTAATAAGGGCCTGCAGGAAAACTCGCTCTGCAAGATGTTGTTCTGAGCTGTGAATAACCTTGATGTGCCGCGGCGCGTGCAGTCGGGCTGCGTAATTATCGAGCTCTCGTCCACGTCGGCGCGTCCGAGATGTTCTCAATTAATATATACGTTTTGTTTTCCGTCCGAGGTAGCAATCACGGAAGTGATTGGGTCTCCAGACCTCCATAAGCCAGTCATGGGACGCGTCCAATTCATCACGGCGCTCTCGGAGACCAAACCATGACGCAACTCCTCGGAAAATGTTCTGCGCTTACTGCACGCTATTTTTATCCGTACGTACACTTCAGGCATTGTGTTAGATCTTCTCCGGTGCGGCGAGCTGGGAAGACTTGCTCAATTCCCTCACTCGCAACAAAATAATTGCCACACAGACTACCAAGTGGTAATAACTAATCCACTTCCTGCGAGATGTTAAAGTGCTGGACTTTGTTTGTCGTCTTAATTCGGTAGTCGTCATCTGTTTTTTGTGTTTTTTTTTTCCCAGAGTAAAGACATCGGGGTTCAGATGCACGAGGAGTTGGTGAAAGTCACAAACGAGCTCTACACGGTGAGTTCCACCTCTGTCATTGTCTCACCTCTGTCTCCCCGTCTGTCCCCCCTCTGCAGCCTGTAGCTCGGTAATCCCAGAGCTCAGCCGTCCTCTGTCCTCGGGCCTGAATCTGGTACCTGTAGAGCAGCTGGCGGGCCAGATAGGCCTTATCAGCAGCGCAGCCACGAACAGGTCATGTCTTCCTGCGCCCGAGGACGTGAAAGGGGAGAATTAGCATATTTCTTTCACAATGTTTCCAGCAGCTCAGGTGTTTTTGCCTCTGGCTGTACTTTCAGCTGGACTCAGCAGTTTGTGCTGGAGCGCTGCACCGCTCGGGGAAAACAAGACGCCCTAATATATTCAGTTAGAAAACTTTCACCAGACACAAATGTTTGCGTGTGACGTTTGTGTTTTTGTCCAGAGGACATGTAGGAAAAACGCACACATGTATGCTGTGGCACGTTTACATAGGAATGGGACACAGTGAACATACACTGTATGGAGGAAACACTCAAACAGGTTCATATTTTCATAAATAATGATAAGATCATAAGGTCATTCAGAAAGGCGTAGAATATCTGAAGTGATGTCAAAATCTACCATGACTGATTTGTTCAATGTTTCCAGTGTGCAGCAGCTTTTACTATTAGAATTAGAATGAGAACAGTTCTGTTTTTATGATGATTTTGACCCCAAAGTATGACTCTGAAATATCTCTCCGTGTAGTACTCATAGTACAATAGTACAATGATAGCTGGAGTTCAGATTTCATTCCATTTCAAGTTGGAGTGTGTATAATAAACTCTTATGGATCAGCTGTAAACCATCAATGCTGACAATTTTTTTGTTTTTGTTCGATACATATACATGTATGTGGGCTCAGAAAGTGATATGATTTGACATTTTAACCTGAAATGTCTGTATTTTCCGTGGAATGATATCCTATGGACCGTAAATATTGCAATTTAAATTAAAACAGAATAAAAATATAACAGAGAGAAAGTTGTGTTGAAGGGGGTAAAAAAGTACCAAAAGAAAATCGTTTTTTACAGAGGCCCTAAAGCCCCTAAAGGTGATATTTTTTTTATCTCGTGCCCCAAAGTTAATTATCTTGTGGGAACAAGATAATGGTTATCTCCATAATGAAGTTGCTTTTATAGACTTTGAGTGTTTTGATTTCTCTACCGTGTCTGAAATGCGGTGGCGTTCATTGTTTTGCTTATGCAGTCATTTTTCTATGTTTTTGGTGGATGAGCTGGATGAAAACTATCTTGTGGGGAAAAAGTTATTATCTCGTTCGCACAAGTTATTTTCTTACGCAAACAAAATATCGCCTTTCAGGACCTGAGAGGCTCTGTAGTTTTTCAAGATGTTCCCAGCATTATGATGCAGTTTCTTTATGAAATAAATGAAGAAAATACCAACAATAATGTTATTAATTAATGTTATCTTAAACTAGCACTGAATTACATAACGTCTTCAAGCAAAATGCTCGATGAATACGTGACGTGAACCACGTGATAAATATTCTCATGCAACATTATACAGCACTTTACTGATATTGATCCTTTCCTATTTTTCATCCATGCATTATTAAATGACTGTGCAGCCTCCACTACACACACACATACACACACACACAGACACACACTCACAGTATTCATCACAGGCAGTCCCAGCAGTTGTACAGTACAGTCTGTTTTGTGCTTTATGTGAAATTACTTTTTGCCTGCTGCCGGTTTTTGTTATCGATCTGCTTCTGGCTTTTTGTGGAAATCAAGTAGTTTCGTGTTTCACGGGACGAACCATTTCTCACTGTCACGTCGAAGCCTCCTCTTTCTCCCGCTGATTGATCTCGCTTTCCCTTTTCACGTGGCTTTTCAATCATTGTTGCTAGGAAACCAGAACCGGAGAGTCCACGAAGGAGGAGCAGGGGTTGTTGAGTTTGGCTGATAACAGCTAAACGCTTACATGGGATCTATAAAACACTATGAAACTCGGTTTACAGTGATGAATACCTCCGAATGTCTGAACGGTCGCATAGAACCAAACGGATGACGGCGAAATGCTCGGCAGCAGCAGAGAGAGAGGAAACAGAGCTGTTACCAACCCTGGTTTCATTCAAATTCATTCTATTGCCCCGCTGTACCGAAAAATGCTCTTTTTGATCCACTGTAGACGTCAACCAGGAGCCTTTCATGTTGTAATGGAAACCCTGTAAGTGCCAATAGGTTTGGAATAATCAATATCTCTGAGTATCCTCTACAAACAGTGCGACTAACTGTGGTTCCCTTGATGCTGCGTGGAGTTTGACGATACGCTGATGTCCTCGCAGGTGATGAAGACGTACCACATGTACCACACCGAGAGCGTGAGCGCGGAGGGCAAGCTGAAGGAGGCCGAGAAACAGGAGGAGAAGCACATCGGCAAGGCCAACGACATCGGCAGCGGCCTGCTGCGTTACGGCCACGACGACCGGCCGCAGAGGCGGAGCTCCGTCAAGAAGATGGAGAAGATGAAGGAGAAGGTGAACACGTCCACCCTGAGCCTGGACCATCAAACTGTTTTTCTAATCGATGTCAGTGTTTGACGTTTGCCCAAACGACGGCTACGATGAGGAAAAAAAACCCCATTAGAGTGAATTATTATCCTGAGTGTTCGGTTATTAGATTAGTGTGATGCAACGCATTCTTGGAGTGCGCCAGGAAACACTCACGTGTCTCTCCTCGCTGTCCTTCTCCCCAGAGACAAGCAAAGTACTCTGAAAACAAGCTGAAATGCACAAAGGCCCGGAACGATTATCTCCTCAATCTGGCAGCCACCAATGCCCTGGTGGCCAAATACTACATCCACGACGTCTCCGACATGATAGACGTGAGTAACATCCAGCCGGAGACGAGTCCAAAACACAATTAATGCTCAAGAATCTCACTCACAGCTCAATGGATTTCTCCTAATGCCTTTTGTTGGGTTCTATGAACAGTGTGTGTGTGTGTGTGTGTGTTGGAGGCCCCACATGGTAACCCCCGTCATTTGTCCCACAGTGGACATTTAAGATGACCATTCGTTGACTTTCTCGTCCCCCAGTGTTGTGATTTAGGGTACCACGCAAGCCTGGCACGCACTTTGAGAACCTACCTGTCCGCCGAGTACAGTCTGGAAACGTCTCGCCACGAGGGTCTGGACCTGCTGGAAGGAGCCGTCGACGCCATGGACATCAGAGGTGATAAGCTAAAGTTCATGGACATGCACAGCCAGACGTTCTGTCCCCCGGCACGTTTCGACTATCAGCCGCACATGGGAGACGAGGTGAGCGTGGGAAATGTCGGCTTTCATACGTTGCACGTTTTCCCCCCGATGCGGCTCTCAAGGCGTCTGCTGTGCTGCTTTCTCTTCTTCAGGTGTGTCAAGTGAGCGCGCAGCAGCCCGTCCAGACGGAGCTTTTAATGCGCTACCACCAGCTGCAGTCTCGGCTCGCCACGCTAAAGATAGAAAATGAAGAGGTGAGCTTTCTGGGCCTTCAACTTCTCCTGAGTCAGAGGGCGAAAAAACATGGAAAATACACCGACTCAGTCGCTCAGCAGCTCGGGTTGCTGAGCAAAATGGAAAAATTTCCATCATCATCACATGACAGAATTATCAGATTATTGCAAAGTGTGAAGCAACGAGTGTTTTATCGCGTGTTCCATCAAACGACGGACACGCAGCAGCACAGGCAGGTGGTTTTAAGATGAATATCGCACACCGAGCGCAAGAGCGAAAAGCTGCTCCTCTTATTCAAGCATCTCGCTGCAAGAAAATAAAAGATGTTATCAGTCGTCCAGGATGAAACGCGTGGAGTTTGTCTTGTTTATTACAACTGCGGCCTTTTGGTAAATCTTTACCGGGTGACATTCAAAAATATGTCACGTAAACATGTGCGGTGCGTGAACGTCCTCCCGACCGCGGCTCTGCACGTGTGTGCGTCTTCAGTGTGGCGTTGACATCGTGGGCTCGTCTCGGCCCCCGTCTGGGGGCCACCGGGGCTCCGTGGCCCACCAGACTGCAGCGACTCACGCGGACCCGCTTAAAGGTCACAAGTGCGTGACAGTGTGTCTGCGCCCGTCTGTTATGAATATGGAAACACACATTTCTTCCGAGTCTGCCCCACGTGGACGGAACATCATAAATGTTTAATGTCACGACGCTTCATGCTTGGAAGCTAATTGCTCAGTTGATAAGGTGTGTTACACACCGTGGCAGACCGTGTCACATCCTGGACGCCGCCGAAGACCGCGTGGGCTCTCCTCGCTGTTGAAGAGGATGTTATGACGTGCTGGAGCATTACCAAGTGTGAATATTCATTATTCCTCCCGGCGGCTCACGTTGCTTCTTCCTCCTCTTTTGTGCATAATAGGTGAGGAAGACTCTCGATGCCACCATGCAGACACTCCAGGACATGCTGACGGTGGAAGACTTTGACGTTTCGGAGGCCTTCCAGCACAGCCAGTCCACGGAGTCGGTCAAATCGGCGTCCTCGGACTCCTACATGAGCAAGGCCAACGTCGCGAAAAGAAGAGCAAACCACCAGGAGACCGAAGGCTTCTACTTCACCGTGAGTGCTGAGAGAGAGAGAGAAGAGTGTAAAGACGCAGCAGGGAGATGGAATATCTTCAAATGTGTTGTTTGTGTTTGTGTTTATGTTGCACCTGCAGAAATACAAGGAATACCTGAATGGCAGCAATCTTATCATCAAACTACAAGCCAAGCATGACCTCCTGAAGCAGACCCTTGGAGAAGGTGAAGGAGGAGGTTTTTATTCAAGTGATTGTTTAAACGTCATCAGTATGTCTCCCCACACGTTTGCATCAGGCTGATATTGTGACCTTGTCACGTGACCTTGATCTCGTGCAGGTTCTGGCCTTAAAACCCCAACCAACCCGCCAAGATTGACACAAATCTGATAAACTGTTTGGGTTATCAGGGTGAAAGATAGACGAACCACGTAGATTACAGTGAACCCGCCCACTTCCTCTACCGCCCGCTTGTGCAATAACATTCATATCAATAACAATAATATAAATAATGTATGGGCTTTCACTTTATGTAGAGCATTGCATGAGATTTCCTTAAAAGGTGCAGAAATGTCTTTTATTTCAGCAAAGTTGGTATTTGCATGTCAGTTTTGAACCCTAAACAAGATGATGAACCTGAAACAATTCAGACAAGAATTTATTTTGCAATTTAAGCTATTCAATACATTTACGTAGACTACGGATGTTTTATTGAATTACTACACTGATTTTAGTCAGATATGCTGCTGAACAGTAACAAAGTCAGTAAAACGTATACTAAGAGGGTTTCCTCATGTTGTGTGTCCTCTTAGTGCTGCACAGTTTATGCACATATTCCTTAAATTGAATGCACACTAAATGGAGCCTACACACTGAATAATGTTTCTTGCTGCTTACTACTGGAATTATGGAGTGGGATTACGCTGGAAGCTGCTTTACACACGACGTGACCCATGAACAAATATTTCTGATTGACTGATCCCAGTGTAGCTGTAATTAGTTTAAGTGAAATGCGTTGTGTGCGTGTGTGTGTGCGTGTGTGTGAGCATGTTGCACCGAGTTAGAGATCATGAAATCGTTGGACTGTATAAATCGGCCCTCACAGCCTCCCCGGTCTTGTTGCCCTTGGATACATTTTCACTTTGCAGAGAGCAGACAGGCCGTCCCCTTCTGGGGCTCTTGTGCTGTTTCTAGGGCGACCGCTGAATGACCACTGCCTGGCAGCGAGTCAAAGGCAGCCATGGTGCTCACCCCATTGAGTCGGTCTGAATAGATGCCCGTTTTCTCATAACACCCCTTTCCGTCCCCATCTGCCTGCCATGTGTAGTCATCCAGGACTCTACTGTACCACTAACTACTGTCACTGCAAAACAAGGCTGTACTAACTCGATCTTCATCTCTTCTGTTTTTATCATTTCAGGGGAAAGGGCTGAATATGGAACAACAAGGTAAGAAATCTGCCGACCTGAGGGTGAATTATGTAGGTGGTGATGTGTAAAATCTTTCTCTTGTGCCTGGGAGTGGGAGAAATGACATCAGATTGGGTTCAGTGTAGCTTAATCACAGTTTTTAAGTAGAGCCGGTGATGCTAAAAATGGTGCAGGAGTACAGAAATATCTCATCGATTCATCAGTATTTATCTATAACGCCTCAGTTCTGATGACTTATAATTGGCATTTTATAAAGTTTCACGATGGATGTTTACTGCAAGTGTGAGCAGATGTGGGCCTATAATGCAGGAGGTGATGTGGTATGATGATGTTGATATCCTAAAAGTTTATCTAAACTGCACCTCCCCACCTGCATCCTTCCGTGCAGTATTTAAAGATAATCAGTCAAAACATCGTCCGTATCTTGAAGTGTGTCTGTGACGTTGTTCCGTTCACTGTGAGTCATTTAGCTCCTTCCACCAGTTCACGGGCGGAAAGTTATGATGTGCAGCAGCAGCCAGATCATCATCATTACGCTGTATTAACTTTGTGTTTGGTTCCCTCTGGTGGCCAAATCGTAAACTGCATGACGTGACCAAAAAAAGTGTTCCACAAGAAAGACTGTTTTTAATTTTAAAAAGTAATCTCAGATGACAATTATTATTGAAATGTGATAGTTTGTTTTTAATATACACTATATTATCCCAGACATATTGTATCTAGAAATTAATGAAGAGATGGGTATGAATACGTGGATTTTTTTATTTGTCCTTACATCTGTATCATTATAACGTGCCAACTGTACACCCTACCGTCTCCCCAGGCCCCCCACTCTTCCCCCTAAACCTCAGAGAATGCGGAAGTCTAGACCTCGCTCCATTTTTAAGCAAAAGCTGTTTAACGGCAATATGGAGGCCTTCATTCAGGTATCAGCCCATTTGTGCTCTTTGTCTCTCAGCTTTGTGAGCTCAGCTGTCTCGCTAGTCATCGTTGGGGGCTTTCTTCTTCCTCACTGCCTTGTCGCCAACGTAATCATCTTGCCGTTTAGGAATGTTGGGTAAAACTCGTGGAGTTTACTGTTAACCTTCCTACCTTTGCAGACGCTGGACCAATATGGACCAGTTATAAGACCGCTACAAAGTCTGCTCTGGCAATCTAGATAAAATGCACGAATCAGGCATAAATTTCTATTTCTCCCCGGATAAAGTCCTCGTGTTACACACCGTACAAGGCACTGATGCTTCAGCTTTTTTTTTCTCAGGCCAGGCCTCCTCTCCCTGAGAGATCTGTCTCTTTCTCTTGCGCTAACCTGTTTGTGATTGTTGCTTCTCTTCCTCTGTCTACGCGCCTTACTGCTCTCTGTCCAGGGGAAGAAGGAATGTCCGTGCCAGGAGTCAGGTACTTATAGCAAGGCAGGGTGAATAGTATGCTACCAGCATTTCTGTGCCTCTGTCCTTTTGGCATTTCTCATGTGTGAAAATGCTGTTAGTCCATGCATGATGGTGCCAACACTAAACATACAATTACAATTTGTTGCCTTTTATAACATTCTGTTGGAAATACCCTTCTAGCATGACTATTTATAAGAAGATCTCTATTGACATACTTTGGATTTTAACCATGTGACTCTCTTTGGTAGGACTCAGGTCAGCCCATACCAGTGGTGGTGGAGAGCTGCATTCGATACATCAATCTGTACGGTAGGTAGTTCTTGCTGTATTGTTACCAACTCTACCCTTCCCATAATATCAATAGCTTGGTGGCTAATTGCCTTGCATTTTTCAGCGCATTTACTTGTAATAGTTTGTATAAAAGTGTAGATACTGGACTAATGTAGTCATGCAGAAGGATCTTTTTAAATACTTAATTGTCAAATGTCATTATACATATAATCTCAATTGTGAATACTGTTGTGATTTGATATTGACCACCAGTGCTGAGTATTTGCTACAAATAAGAGAAAACAAGAAATCCAGTAAAATTTCTGAAGCACACAGCCTATTTCGATTAATATGGTTTATTACTTGGGTATACTGATTGATTGGACAGATGGCATATAGGTGTGATCGTTTGTCTACCCACAGGTCTTCAGCAGCAGGGTATATTTCGAGTGCCAGGATCCCAGGTTGAAGTCAACGATATTAAAAATGCCTTTGAAAGAGGTGAGCGCCCATGTGACAGGCCGTCCCCCTGTGATTGGCTATACATTGTTTTGTTCACTTCAACGCTCAATGACTCACCCGTGGGTCTCTGAAGTGCAAATAAGAAGCAAGCGTACCGTGTGATTTCCACGTAACCGTTAACGGCGACGGAAACTGTGTGGCATGCATAATATATGGGATTGTATTGTTGAAGTCATAAAACGGAGGAAAAATCTTGCACAAAACCTGCCAATTTAAATACACATCTGTGATGAATGAATGAACGAGGACAGTGATGAATGAATGACAAGTAGATTGACTGTGTGCTTCTTTTTTCTTTTCTATAGGAGAGGACCCACTGGTGGACGATCAGAGCGATCATGACATCAACTCTGTAGCCGGCGTTCTTAAGCTCTACTTCAGGGGCCTGGAAAACCCGCTATTCCCTAAAGAGCGCTTCCTTGATCTCATATCTACCACCAGTAGGTTACAATACAGGGAAACATCATATACTTAGTTTTTTTTAATTATGATACTAGTTTAGATTTTCCCAAGATGATTAATTTGGTTTGTGCCATTCCTTTTCTTTGTTTCTTCCAGAGCTTGACTCTGGTACAGAGAGAGCTCATCACCTTCATCAGATCATTGTGACTCTACAGCGGCCTGTCATCATTGTCATGAGATACTTGTTTGCATTTTTAAACCAGTAAGTCTTGTCATGATAAAATATCATTGTAACATTGACACTTGTAATATTTACTATCTCTTTTGTTCCAGTCTTTCCCAGTACAGCGACGAGAACATGATGGACCCCTACAACCTGGCTATTTGCTTTGGTCCCACACTGATGCCCATACCAGATGACCAGGACCCTGTGGCCTGTCAGGCGCACGTCAATGAAGTCATCAAGACTGTCATTATTCACCACGAGGCCATCTTTCCAACGCATCGAGAGTTAGATGGACCGATTTATGAAAAGTGCATGGCTGGAGGAGAAGAGTACTGGTAAGTATTTGAGTTTGTGTATCTTAGTCAACAGATCTTTAGAAACATCATAAATTAATTTAAATTATTTATTATCTAATTAGTCCATTGGAAATCACAGCAGGGGTCGACAGAAAGTTCTCGATTTGATTTGAAGTGACCTGAAAAGAAAGAAAAAAAAGACATAATATAACATTGCATTTAAATTGATGCATCAATGCAAGCAGTTTGTAAACTGTATTGTACAGTACAAACTGTTTGTATTTACATTTACAGTTTGCTTATTACAAGGATTTAGAAAATAATATCCTATGTACAGATTGTGAGAGGGCAGAGGTTTTGTATTTTTTTCTAATCTGTAGATTAGAATTTTTAACTTGACTCAAATTGGATCGAATATTATCTGAGCTTCTGTTTCTCTTCCTGCCTAACTCTGTTTTCAGTGAAAGCCCCCATAGTGAGCCAGGCATGCTTGATGAGGTGGACAATGGGACTGGGCCGAACACTAGCGATGAAGGTGAGTCACCGAACACAGTCGGCTATTGACAAGGCTTGAAATTTGGTGGGCGACGTAGACGCTGACCGAGGAAAAAAAACAAAAAACCGTTGCCTCACACTGACATCTGCTGTTTTCTATACAGAGTTGGAACAAATAGAGGCCATCGCCAAGTTTGATTACGTGGGTAGAAGCCCTAGGGAGCTTTCCTTCAAGAAGGGAGCATCTTTGTTACTCTACCTGCGTGCCTCTGAGGACTGGTGGGAGGGTCGTCATAATGGTGTGGACGGGCTGATCCCACATCAGTACATTGTGGTGCAGGACATGTAAGTCAGTTACATTTATGAAGGTTTTTCATTCTGCCAATCTTGTACCGCATCAACATAGTGAACCAGTCATGTTAGTTACTTGTACATGACAGGCTTGATTTGCTGGGTATTTGGCTCCCTCCGGATATGTTTTTATTATATTAACTCCTGTTTCATTATTTGTTTTCTCGGAGAGGTAAAACTGTAAATATCTATCTCTGTTGTCTGTCAAAAACAGGGATGATGCATTTACAGACAGCCTCACTCAAAGGCCTGATAATGAATCCAGTACTGGGCCATACCAGGACGACCGTGTGCCTCCGTGTGAACGTACGCCTGAGCACCGCTTTGGAATAGGAAGGTGGGTGTTGTTCAACACTAAGAGTTGTACATGCACACTCTAGGTATATGTACATTAATTTTTGTACATCATCCTTGTCGTCTGACGAATGTTTTTCAGGATGAGAGTGCGATCAGATGGAGCTGCACTTACGCGTAGTAGGAATGGCCCCGACAACCACAGCCCCACCAGAGCTGCAGACCAACCACCAAGAGTTATGCCTCGACCCTGCAGCCCGCATAAAATGGCTGTCATCAGAGGTCCTGCAGACAGCCCGGAGAAACGGCGTCTAACCACATTTGGCAGCATCCACCACCCTGACAGAAAGGCCTTGGCTGACAGCCACTCGCAACGATCATCACCCAGCACAACCAGACATGCTAGTTTAGGGGACCACAAGGCCCTGGAGGCTGAAGCACTGGCTGAGGTGAGTACACTCACAGACAGACAGACGTGCCCGGATGAGCAAGGGATTGAAGCTGCAACCCTACATCTCTAAAACATTTGTTTAGATGATACTAATAAAAAATCTTGTGTTTTGGTGATCAGGCATTGATTTAGCTGCTAAAGTGTCTGTTGAATGGACCCTTGCAACACATGTAATTTTCAGAGTAACATCCTGCACTACTTTCCTGGTGCCTTCTCACATTAGTTGAACACCTGTATGAGGTCAACCCATAACGTGAAGTAGCTGAGATATACTACACATAAACAGAGTGTCGCAAGGAAAAACAGTAAGCAAAGACAGGCAGTTCTTTTTGGGACTCACGTAGCACCACGCTCCAGCCAACCCAGTTGTCTTCCTGTAAAATTCCAGCAGAGGGCAGAAGTCAGTCAAATACTTTCTTAATACACATGTATAACAATACTTGTGCATCAATTAAATGACAATGTCCTATTCATAGATGACATCTAGTGTTGTTCACTGTGTTTTGAAATCACTCTGCCACAGCCAATAAATGTTTTCCATTCTGCTTACATTTGTCAGGATATAGAGAAAACGATGAATACAGCTCTGCATGAGTTGCGTGAGCTGGAGAGACAGAACGTGGCCAAGCACGCACCTGATGTTGTTCTGGACACACTTGAGCCGCTGAAACACCCGGGTGGAACCCAGGATCCACATGGTAGTCCTCTCCACACCATGGTGATCAGGGATCCTGATGCAGCCCAACGACGTAGCAGCAGCAGCTCCTCCTCGGAGACCATGACCACTTTTAAACCAGCTCTGTCAGCACGCAGACCGAATGCCCCTCTAAGGCCTCCGCCTGTAAGACCCGTCCGGCCCGCTCCTGTGCTTGGTCAAGGACAGGGACCACATCGCTCCAGCTCGTCTTCCTCTTCTGGTCTGGGCAGTCCGGGAATCACCCCCACTGACAGGGTTTTCCCCAAGGCACCCTCCCCTTCACCATCAACGTCTTCCTCATCCTCAGATAAACAAGGTAACATGTAGCTAGCAGATGAAGAGGACAAAGAACACTGTGGTTACTGATTGGTTGAAATTACATCACATCCTCACCTTCTTGCCAACAAGAATACTGACTCATCTGTGACGGTTATTTACCACTGATCTTGTAATTCCTGTGGAGGACGACTACTGCTACTTTCTGTCAACCAATATTGACTTTGTTGTCAGTGGACAACACAAGAAATGTACTGCCTTACAATGTTATAAATGAAGATAGGACCTGTGATATCTATGAAGACTACTCTACAACAAGTACAATCCATGCTGGATAAAAAGGGATGCACTGGAAAATATTTTTGTTTACTGAAATCTGATAATAAACATCTCATTAAAACGTTATTAGGGTACAAAGATGCTGTCAGCTTGGACTTTGTGTCAGATTCCCTATAGTTATGAGGGATTTAAGGAATGGTTGAGCCACTATGTAGTCTAATGTGCTAGTGACATGAGTAGTCCGTTAATTAAAATTAAAATAACCACGTCGACACCGTTTTAAATAAGCGATCTTTGCTTGCACAGCCTGACCCATAGTGCTTACTTATACCACTGTGTTTTGTGTGAGGTTTTCAGTACGATCACCATGGCTGAACGGTAAATTTTGGGGGAGAAGCACCAAAGGGTGTCAAACTTTCAATTTATCCATGTGAAGTACAAAGTGTGAGCATCACGGGTGACATTGCTGAAGGATTGAAAAGAGCCCTGACAGTAACAATGTTAATGAACATGGCAACATTCGAGTAGATGGATACAATGCTGTCTGCATGTCACTTCTACTTCCTCTTACTACCCCTACAGTTCAATTTAACTTGATTAGCACCTTGCTGATGTAACTTGTTGATTTTGCAGATGTGCACGAAGAATGTGTCGAATAACTGCTGAAATTAGCATGGCGTCATTTATGTGTGAACAGTTAAACGCAAGTATGCCAAGTCGCTTAAATTGTAATGCCTTAAATAGCCACTAGATGAAAACAAACTGCATCAATGGGAAAAAAAATAATCTAACTGTATTTTTCCCCATTAGACACATGGGTTCTCAATTCACTTCCTGTATTACATAATTCTGGTGGCCGAGAATTGTTGGGTTTTGTTGTCTTTTTCATTAGGAGTATATCAGTGATGAAAAAAGTACTGTATGTTTTGCGATACGAAAGGTGTCGACTTACCAAACTCAGCTATGGTGACTGCTGCAAACCCTTTCCACTTGAGCACCGGAAAGACCTCCTTTCTATCCTCACATTTTGATTTTCTGGTACCTGGAAAACATGGCAGGAAGCTCAAAACGAAAATCCAGACTTCAGAACATCGAGCCAGAAACCCGATATGTGACGTTACAGATGCTCCATGCATGTTCTTCTGCTGATGTTAGCGGCCAGCCCCTAAACCAGCTCAGCTTATGGGGTAAGCATGTTTATCTGACTGTTACCTCTTAATCATGCCTGCTTACCGAGAGCTCAGCTAGCATGTGTGCTTGACAAAAAAATAACTAATGTGCATATGTATTGTATGTTCCATACAATAAATAATAACCAAACAATGCCAGCTTGGTGTGGTTAAGAAAATGCAGACAAAAAATAAGTAGCAGGTCTGTTTTAGCTTTGCTTAGAAGCTTTCATTCAAGGTACAATAAAATGTTGCATTGCTACACAATCAGTGTTAAAGAAATATGTTGTCACATAATCAGCTGCTGTGTTCTTCCTGTGGACATTAGTTGTTTCTTTGGGTTCATCTTTGAAAAAACATTTCAAGCCCCATCTGACATACTGGCACTTCCTGTGAATTGGTATTTCAGCACCGTTTGTTGATTTACATTGAACAGTTAACATTTACATGTACAAATGAGTAATTTTCCATGAAAAATGAACCGTGGAAAAATAATGTTTGACATGATAATGTCTCTAAATGTTAGGGAATTGTACTAGATGATCAATAAAATAAATGGCAGAGAATTATACAAACGCTGCCCCATACTGGCACCAGCATCAAAAACCCTGATTACTGTCAAGTCAAGGCAGCATGTTGGGCCCTGTAGGCACCTTACACAAACTCTACCAGTTGGCTCACAGCTCTGACTGTTGGCTAGCAGTGCCGCTGCAGCCTTGCCAGTTTGTGGCCATAGCAGCTGGCGCTGTAGTCACCAGCCTGAACTGATTGCCAGCAGTCAGTTGGATCGCTTCCCAGCTAGCATTTCCACCTCTACCAGCATGGCTAACCACTAGCCACTCAGCAACACAATAAATGGCTGTGTAAGCCTCTGCCTGCATTTTTTTCAGCACTAAAACAGTTCCAATGGATCCAGAACATATGGAAGTCTGGTTCTGCCACATGAGCAATTTAAGAGGATGTTTCTATCTTGCTTTTAATTATGACACTCTGATCGAATATGTACCACTAAAGGTCATTAGTCAGTTTCTTTGGGTTTCTTTTAATCTTGCTATTGTGAGGAAAAAACTGCAGGGGAAAATAAATCACAATTTCAAGATACAAACTCACAAAAGTGGAAACAGGCTACCATATGAAACTGACCAGTTAAATAGAAAATCCTCAAGTTCCTGCCGGATCATCCACTTCTACAGTACATGAAAACCACATTAACTGTACTTTCAACTGTAAAAAATGCTGCATCAGAAGCTGTGCAAATGTTTTTGGAACATAGAGCACACAGAGTGTTTTCAGCAGAATATGTCCAAAAATAAACTATGAAAACCTTGCTCATTCAACCGCAACGTATCGAACCATAATGTATAACACGATTGAGCAATTGAGTGGGATTATTCTGCGGGAGTGGCATGAGAAGTTTCTATCTGTGTAGTTAATCGTGGGAACTCGTATTGGGAATCTGTTGTATACAACCTGACTTCGGGCACACCAGGTTCGTCTGTGAATGGAGAAACTTAATTTTTAGGCCTAGAAGTGATGTGTGTTGATACTCACATTTCGGGTGTCAGCCGTTGGATGGTGGAAGTCAACCAGGTCTTAACACCAATCTAATAATTATGCAGAAAACAAAAATAATTATTGCATACATTATGGACAGGCCACCTCTATGAACCAATAGGAAAAAAACCCTGAAAATCACGGGACACAAGGGGAAAATTGATGTTTTACCTCAAGAAACAATTAAACAGTCTTTCTGCAATTCAGAGGACTAATGCACTTCTAAACAAAACAGGGAATTGTGTTGCATTTCTAGGTTGTGTTTTTATTTTTATTTTCATTTAAATTCTACTAAGAACAAAATATTATAGCACATCAGTATCACTGAATCATAATGAATAGATTGCACATTGTCAATCCAGGCTGTGTGGGTGTTTAGATGTATTTGTTTACTCTTCGTCATTTGTTGTCTGCCTTATAAGGATTATAAATATATATCTTTAAAATGTAATAGGTACATTTGAATATATATAAATATATATATACATGCATACTGTTAAAAAATTCTTGTACAAATAACATTGTATGATAGGAACAGGATATATTATCATCTGTAGTCTTTACATTTTGTATCCCTTATCCTTGCACAAACATTAACAAAACAATAAATCAATCAAAGCTCATTGAAATGTCTCTTTTTTGAATATCTAATATTTTGTTAAAAACAAACTGGAATGTAGTCAATTGAAAATTAATTTCAGCCATTAATTATTTACGATCATGCATGCAACACTGTGTCACTGATTATTTTAATAGTTATTTAGTCATATTATCACCGACGTAAAAACATACTGACATTATAGCTGTTAATCAGTGCCGACTACTTACTGGCCACCATCCCATTGGTTAAGCTATATGTCAAAGACTTAGCACCACCACATCCAACATTCAAAGAAAATGATTCCAATAGACTTCCAAACCTTCCACATTTTTGTGTTTTATACATGCCCAGACAGTATCTGCAGTACATTGTCAGGTTAACATGCTTCAATAGTAAATGTTATAAAAGTAATATACTACTCTTCTCCTCCATCTTTAGCCAATGCTTGATCACATATACATGACTAATATTTATATATATATGTATGTATTCTGAACCTGCCAGTGTGGAAGTCAATGTCTGACTGTTATCCAATGATAAAACATTGTTTTGATGAAACCAGAGAAAATAAAGTAGAAATATATATGCTGCTGTCTGAACCTTCAAGAACAAATTCTATAGTCTGTGTTTTGTTTTTTTCAAAAGTGATTCTGTTCAGCTATTTGCCTTTTCTGCCTCTACTCTGAACAGCACTCAGACAGGTGCAATTCATTTAGGTGTGTTTATTGAGATGAAAATGTGAATATAATCATATTATGACCTCGCCTGGAGCCTGTGTTGTGAGTAACAAGGGAACAGACCACCCATAGACTAGCACCTACCTTTCCGATTGTGGCTTCCTAGTTCAAAAGCTCTTTTCATTACTACTTGAATCAGATTAGCTAGGCCACCATCGTTGTGAAAAGGCAAAGGAGAGAGGATTGGTGCTACAACCCACCAATATTTCCTAACAATATGGCATGGAGAGGCAAAGGTATTAGGGTATAAGCAACAAAGGTGCATTAAGACATTCACTGCTAATTTTAAGTACTACAGATGGCCCTAAAGCAATTTTAAGTAATGACCATTATGGTCAAAACGTCTAAATATTAAACACATTGATATTTACATGAGTAACCACTGTCCCAGATACAGAGGAAAATGCAAAAATAATAATTTCTTTTGAGAGAGGCAGGATGAGCAGAGTATCAGTTATTTCATTTATCACTAAATTTTCATAAAAACATTGGAACGAAGCTTTGGACTAAAATTGAATTCCGTCACTGTTTATTTAGGCATTTACCATACAGTAATCTCACAGTAGATGGTAATAATACTGAGCTTTGGTGCCTGCATCTGCTTCTCTGTGATGTTTTTGTCTATTGCCTGTGACAGAAATATTAGCCTCCCATCCATGAATGCTTTAATAAACATAATATATCAGGACCGTGCCATTTCCTGACCAAAGGCTGTATTAAATTTACTGTTTATACTGTGTAATGTTACAAAACCTCATAAAATATAATGATACATCAGTTTAGCTCACATGACACGTTACACCCGTGCATAAACACCTAATTGTGTGTCCTACATATGTTTCTCTTCACGCTAAGTCCTTATCTTAAAATAAAGAAAAAATAATCTGATTACCAAGACATGGAATTTGCCAGCATCACTTGTGCAGATTTAATTCCTGCACTTAAAACAAATCTGTTTGCAGTTTGCTGTTAGATAAGGTCTCTGTGTCTTCCGTGTGCCTGCGACAGGGGTAAGCATGTTTGTTTCAGTGTTTGTTTGACTTCGAGGCATGCGGCTTGCAGATTTTACTCGTGACTCATCTGATATATTGGTCTGTACTAAATCTAACAGATAAACAGCCTGTTTAAAAGCAGCCCATTGTGCGCATCTAACAACATCCTAATTTAAAATGTGCTATCAATTATGACCATGCACCGCATTGGCTTAAAATCCCACTCTAAAATAAGGATTTGGTGTTAGTATTCCAGCGATGACGTATTCACAAGAATTTAACTTGCAGCTGCCATCAGTCAATTGAATTCCTTCTACAACAGTGAATGGATGGAACATTATTAACCTACGTGTAGGATATACCATTTACCATCAGTAATGAAAAGGTTCACATAAAGGATTCTGCCTATAAAATCCAATGTGTAAAATATTTGTGTATGTGAGTTGTGCAGCTTTGCATCTAAAGAACCCGTTCCAATAAATGTTGTATTCTTTTCTTGTAATTAAGTTATCTGCTCCTTTTTTGTGTCCCCATGTTGCTGTATCTATGTATCGGATTTACAGCGTGCACTTCCCTTAAGCCGATTTCAGTTGAATTCCTTCTTGTAACGTTGCTTCACTTCCTCTTGAAAATACCCCAAAATCATCTCAGTGTCATAAATGTGATTAACCCCATGTTTCTGTTTGATCAGTTCATTTTAACAAGGTGTATCCGGACAGGAAACAATTTAAATGTTTAACATGATGACCACTTAATGTATTAATAAGCTGAATAATAAAAAACAAGTGTATATTAAAGACAACCCCAGAAATATACACCACTCAAACTGACCACAAATATCCTATGTGACTTGTATTTAATGACTTGTGTGGATTGCTTGAATTCCTTTAAGCCTTTGCCATGGCTAATTCTTACATCCCATCTTCCACACCATTTGTCCTGAGCGCTCATAGCTTCAAATGACTGACTAAGTTATGTGACTCATTCATTCAGACAGAGCGTTTAATCGTTTGATTCTTTTGGGTTTATTTATATTTACAAGCCTGCGCTCAGTTTCAGTTCACATTCAAAACTCTGAAATCAATAATTGCCACTGTCCTCACTTTTGCACCCCAAGCCACTGTAACGTTATGATGAAATGAGACCTTGAATTTCTTATTTTCTATAAAAGAGCCAACACGCAAGAATGATCCAAACCATTGACAATGTGGAACTCCTGCACCGTCTCATGCAGCCTAACAAGATCCAGCTGCATGAGACATGGAACAACAAACCGAACTGTTTTCAAAAATTACATGATACTGTGTAAGTTGTTGATAGCTATTCAGTGACTGATCAGACTGAATGCATAATATGGTTAATTCTGTGTAAATGATGAACGTGCCAACAAGTGTACAGCATTGTACATATCTAATATATCGTACAGCACAGCACTATATCTTTTGTAACTTATCAGAAACCAAATAATGATCAATCATCCCAACTCCCGTGTAAATGTACTGCATGTACTTGTATTTATTTTACGTCCTCTGAGTGCTTTCACTGCGCTGAATGTTATAAAAGAAAAAAAGCTGAAATTGGAACACAGCCCTTAAATACAATACACTAAATCTGACAACTTCCTCTTGTCAAGGGTATTTTTTACTCCATCAATATTGCATTTCCTACATGGCCAGAAACAGCTGCAAACACTTATCCTTGTCTATTGTGCTCTTCAGGTTCACCACCAGCGCTCACTTGCCAGAATGTTTGCTTTTGTCTCCGTCGTCCTTAAATGGCTGACTGGGTCAAAGCTAGTGTTGGTACTGAAAGGTTTTACTTTAATTCAACCAGGCAAACAGTAAAGAAATTGACTCTTTCACAATGACATTCTGAGAAAAGAGAAAAGGGGCTGAGGGAGAAGGTGGCAATCATGCAATTAAGATAGACAAACAACTTCCAGCAAGAGAAGATGAAATGTGAAACGAGATTTATCATCCAGAGGTAAATGCAATCCCAAACCACAATGGCAAAGATCGAGAGTAAATATGAGGCCATCCTGAAATGTAATCAAGTGAAAAACAGGATGAGTCTGAATGATGTAGGAACAATGTGCAAGTTAGCAAAAGTCCAATAAATAAGGCGCTTCACTCTCTCGCCTATTGTTTCTGTCATTCATCTATTATCCAAATAGTTAAATTAATTATAAAACTACTGAAACTGTTAAAACTATTAAGCACACATTCACACACACAGTCTCATCTCATAATCATCATTTATGTGTAGACAGATGTGGTTCTTAGTAGGTCATATTTGTGTACATATTTTCATCAAAGTTGACAGGTGCCATAAACTCCAAATGTTATTGGGCAGGCTGTCTACTTCTGTCAAACATTTTGTCAGTAGCTCAGTCTATCAAATTTACAAGTCAATAAAATAAACACACACATACAAATACGGGATTTATAGTTTGTGTATCCAGATTAACTACACCCAGAGTCAACCTCACTTATTTATTTGAAGAACAAATCTTATTTCTGCTTACGTAACACAACCAAAGACAGAAAAGGTTATGTGTTGACTTCACAATGCCAACGGAAGAGAACGTTTTGTTAAAAACATCCACTATTAGGACAGCTGAGAGGGGAGCAAGCACAACTTGCTGCCGTCAAAATACTGGGACACTGTGAAAGACCCAATGCTGTTTACTTAGGATAGGTCGAATCGGTAGCCATAGGTCACGGCTGCTGGAATTCCAACTTTTATTACTTTAACCGAGTCTGAAAACAGGAGACAAAGTGCTATAAGCTCAAAGTAAAGGAGCTCAGGCTAGACAAAGTCTAAATCTTTTCTTGACTGCTATTACTGGTCAAAGGGGAATGTGATAAGATCTTTACAGAACACAGAACAGCATGACCTTCTAAGCTGAAAATATTGTTGCTATGCAGCAGCATGCTTATGTGTCAAAACTCTGCCAATAGTACGTTTGAAAATAAATATGAATGGGATGACCTCAATAATGCCCCTGCAAGAGTGCAAGAGGAGAAAACATCCAGGTGTCTGTTTCCAATCAGAGAGAAGAGGTGGGATGAGTCACCTTTACCCCCAACCTGATCACTGGGTCTGCTCTGTATTTCAGGCCACAACTGGATGATACCGAAGTAAATGTCAGAAGATGGAGGGCTCTGATGAGCTAAATCTCCCAGAAGAGGGGCGTTTTGGCTCAGGCGAAAGTATGAGAGAAAACAAGTAGTCTGATGAGTGGAGGCAGGCGCCAAAGTGCCAGAATACCTCTGCCAGATCATCATTCCATGCATCACAGGGATCTATCAGTAGTGAAACTAATGCGCTTGTGGAAAAAATACAAGGTTATCTGTTTCCTGGGGAAGATTTGCGTAGAATGCAAAAATTCCACTCTCAAAATCAAATTAAAGTCCAAAACAAGACTTAGCCTCTTGTTTGCCTTTGAGAAACGCTTTGTGAGCACCTTCATAAGGTGAGAACGGCAGTTCATTTATTTGAGTAAATAGTTCATAGATGTATGGAAGTGTGGCATAAGGTCAAGATAAAGTTCCTTACTTCTCTATGCAAGGGATACACCACAATCTCTAATCTCAGAAGTCAGGGAGAGGGGGCAGTGTGAACTTTTGCTATTTTAGACCGTATTAGACAGGCAAATTTTTTTCAGTCCTCTTTGTTACTTTCTTCAAAAGATTAAAGAGATTTCAAAAACATTTGGTAGAGGGTTATTTGACCTGAGGAAGAACAAATGCTTTTTTGAGTGGCGTCACGGTGCGGAAAACATTGCACAATTCAACCTTGTAAGAATTTCACGGTGTTTTTTTCTCTCCAAAAATCATGGCCATCATCAACACAACCGTCCATCTCTACTTGTACTTTGACTCAGATGAAATCAAGATGAGAGAGAGAGAAAAAAATACCTAATAATTCACATTTTAACAAGTTATTATTATTAACAATATTTATGGGATTGTGCAGCTTTGGTTGAGGCACTGTATGTGCTTTCTATGTGTGTTTTCAAGGCTAAAACCGGCATTACATGACTGCACGAACATTCATTAACCTCCATCTGTTGAACATAAAAGTTGACACAAAACATAAAGCCTTCAAGGAATTTCTAATGGGTTTATTACACAAATGACCAAAAGCAGCACAGATTGAAATTTGATATGGATACCATTTCATAAATCTCAGGAGTAACTCCAAACCGTCACTTCTGAGAGCTTCCCCAGCCCTGATTTCACGGATATCATCTGTTCATATTTAATATGAGACACAGATGTAGGATCTCTTTCCCACATTTGAGATGCCATGTGTTATACGGAATAACACGGGTTTGTTTGTTTGCTTGGCCTCTGCGCTTCCTGTGGACATGAAGCAGGCAGGCCATTGGACCATGCCATGAGGCTGCAGGAGACCAATGTCATGACTGCAACAAGCGAAGAGGGATAAAGGATTAAATGTGTTTACACATCCTCGCACACAATGACTGTAGTCTGTATCATGACTCGCTGAGGATACACAGGGAAAATGCCCCAATGACACCATTTAATATCCAGATTTTTCAGAATTTAAATTCTCTTTTCCCCATTACAAATGTAATACTGTCAATTCTGTTACAACAATTACATCTGAAATGTAAGTAATAAGAAAACAGATGAGGAAAAACCACTGAATGCTAAGTGTTATGTGTAATTTTTTTATGAAAATTTTGGCCCAAACTTGGGGGGGAAAACCAAGGCAAGCTCTGGTAAATCTTCATAAAGTTTGATTTTAAATTCTAGTGACAAGCCCAAAGGTTACAACAATAACACATATCAGAACGCATTCTATGGAAATCTGCTCAAAATGATATACACACAAACATCCAGAATAAAAGTGAAAATTAGGGGAAATTTAAATGCCACAAAACATAATTCAACCACACATTCTTTTGAACATTTATACTGACATAAAGCTTGTTTTAAGCAATTAAACTACTCAAATAAACTTTATTTTGTAATTGTATCCGCAGGAATGACTTCTGAAGCTGACCAGGACATTTAGATGTTTCCTTTAGGCTCCAGTTGCTATGATGGGGATTGGAGATCATGTCAGTCCCTATTTACTTAAGGGGATTATAGAGCAAAAGGACCACCATCAGTTTGATACAAGCTTAGTAATGATGAGGATCGGAGCATCAAATTTCAGCTGTATAACCATACAACAGTAATCCTTGCAAATACTACATCTTACCGAGCATGTAAATATTTAGAAACTGTTACCAGGCACTGAGGGCAAGGCACAGAATAGAGTGATCCTTTATTCTCTGGCTCTTCCATACATCCAGTACATGTAAACTGGTTCAGCAGATATAGCGGATGCAACTACAAACACTGCACAATAATCATTCAGCTCCTGATCATCATGGCCAAACAGATTCTGAGTAGTAAGATAAAAAACTGTGTTCTAGATTGTGTTGAGACTGAGCTGTAGTGGAAGGAACACAACTAAAGCCTACAGGGAGATTCATATCAGCACCATTGGTAATAGGTTTTGTATCCAGTACCCTAAAAATAACTTATTCTCCCCCTGCAGGCCCAAATAATGTGGAAGGACAGAAAAACCTCAAACTTTGATATTGCTCGTTACAAACTAAATTCTAATTGAAATAATGCATTCTAATTTAAATCCTAATATACGTAATGCTGCAAGGTTGTTAGGACACATTAAATATAAATATAACTAGGTGGTAGTGCTCTTTAGATAATGACGCCAGGTGAATTGATTTAGCTGAACTAATCTGGTGCAGCTTGGTTATGAGCCGCATATGACTTTTGTTAAGTTTCCAAGTTTCTTGGCTAAGATCCAAACAGGCAGAACGGGAAATCTGATTAAATTTGTTTGCCTATAGAAATGTCCAGCAGTCTACTGGGACCTGCAGGAAGATCTACGTCGAACCATAAGCTAAAAATATTTTTAGATCATTTCTTATTTCGCTTTTGGTTTCAGTGTGATCGCGTGCCAAGTGAGAGCGGTTTAAGTAGTCAAAGCTGGGTTTTCCTTTGATCAGTCTAATGATGTTAGATCGGGGGAAGGTGTCTAATAGAACAGTTTGCACTGCATTAGAACAATGTTGTGCATGCAGAACATATGTAAGAAATGTAAAATCCTGTAATTTAATGCACCAAGTATTCGCCATGAGTTTGCCTACCTGAGCACGGTTTACCACCAAGATAGGAGTGTTTTGCTCTGAGTTATTGAAGGGGGAAAATAATTGCATAAACATGTCAGGCCTTCTTTTGGAGTGCTCTTTCCTTTTGTGCCGCCACTATGTAAATAAGTGATGTAAAAACTGACATTTGTCATTGGGTTTTTACATGTCACATGCTGATTAAATTAACTTTGAGTCATCAAATTCATTTGCAATGAAGCTGGAGAGCTCAACTCATTGATACTCTTCAACACAGGACTTAATGTTAGAAAACTGTCGAACACTGCTTTATATACTGTATTATGGTAATTGTAGCTGTTATTGTCATAGCAGCAATGAGTAACACTTTGCTAAAGGATCAGCTCTTCTTTGAAATCAAAAGTTGTGGATGGATGCTTTACAATAAGCAATCGCGTTACACCCAGCAGATCAGTAAACTGTTCTGTGCTAGTAGGGAGTTTGATCGAATCGAGATATATATATATACACGTATATACTGTATTTATATTATTTAGAACCAAAATATTTACCTTACTTGACAAATATTTCCCCACGATTATCTCTAAATGTCACTGGCATGTCCATTCGTAACACCATTTAAGGGAAACTGTCATCTTGAATCTGTGCTATTACAAATATCCTTCAGTTGGCAACAACCTGTCACCATAACCCTGCTGATTTATAGCTGTACTAGGATCCTGAGTGGCGACGTGAGCTGGCTTTGGCTTCATCATGGTTTACATGTACTCAACAACTGAACCTGATGGGAGGAAATGTTCACACAGTGCCACTTTGTAGTAGCCGAGCTTTCATTCTTCTACCTTTGACAGTACCATACACGTACTTATTCCTGCCTCTGCAACACGCACATGTGCTGTACATAGTTGATGACTGAGGATAGGAGATGATAGATAGATAGCCTGCCACAGGCTCATATGATTTCATCATTCTCAAACTGCTTACGAATGGATAGTTCATGTGGATTACCATATATCATAATGTGAAATACAGCATTCGGTGCAGTCTTCATATCATATTTCTGTTTAGAGAACAGGACCTGTCAAGATTTGTAGTTATACCAGGTGAGTTCCCTGTATTTGGAATGAACAACTAAATCCAATAATCAGATTGGCTTTATTCTTTTTTTTCTGTGAGTCACACTAAATTCTGTCCATCTGCAAAAGGACAAATACGCTTTTGTCTACGCATTTTTTGCCTGTAGATGGTAATAGGGGGAGAAAAAAAAAAATCACGTATATTCATGGAGTCATTCTAATATAATTTATATAGTAAACGTGCAACGGTATATTGTTGTTTAAGAGTCCAAATGTGGATAATTAAATCCGTATGCACTATTACTGAACAACACAATTTTATTCACGATGAGCAGAGGACAGTTAGAAAAGAGTTAAATAAATCCCAATCTCTGTTGTAAAAATGTAAACTGCACTTTATCCTTCTCGGCCTTTTGTGCGTTATCTTATCTTTTCCCATAAACACAGCAACACTCATTTCCTCTGGTCTGTGCTGATTGTGTTATGAGTCACAAACATAAGATTAAAAAAAAAGAGCTGATAGGAAAAAAACTTAATATTTTTAAATTACATCACGGTAATCTTTGCTCATAACATTTTTTTGATTGCTTCGACCGACTTGAATGTTTATTCCTGCTTTCAGCCCAACGGATAATGATTTAAACAACATGGCCTTCATTCCACTGTCTAAATTGAATTATATTTTTATCTAGAATGGCCATCTTTGTTTGTATCACTATCACCATATCTTTTCCTCGGTAGCCTCAACAAGACAGTAAATTCAACGGCAGCGTATGATTTGTGGACAGCTAAAATGCATTGTATTGCATAGAAGATGCCGATTGCAAAAGCAGAAAGGTCAATGGCATTTGAATAAGGACTGGTAACATTACGTTTAAAATCATAATTGCTTGGCTTACATCCTTAATATTACAGAATGCCACGTTCAGTTATGCGTCTATGAAGGATACAGTAAAATGAGGATTTTTTTATTTGATTGACTCTATATGATGCATCATTGAACTACTAGACGTTTTGTGACAAAAAATAAATTTGGCCTTAACTTTGGTCTCCTAACCAATTTTGTGAAATCCATTTTTTGGGATTTTACTGCAATGTTAATTTGTATGAAGGATGTTGTATTTACTGAGTCTGTATTGCAGATTCAGACTGATCATTTACATTATCCTTCTGCTTCAGTGTGTAAAGAGTTGCTTCTACTATTAAAATAATTGTGTATGATTAATGATTGCCATCATGGATTTCAAAGGCCAGATACGTGACTCATCCTAAATTTGGCAATCTATTTAAGGTTCTTAATATTCCGTCAATAAAGTTTTTGCCAAGAACGCAAATCTGATTCTCGGTAAAGTTCTTCAACAATTTGAGTATCAACTCTCTTGTGTCTTGGCACAATTCATTCACTGGTAGAGCTATACGTAGCTGTTGCATAATAACTCGAGTGCATACAGTACACCTTTAGCAAAGCAATGTTAACCATCAAAAATCATATTACATAGATTTTCTTTAGGGACCTTGCTTACTATGGTAGGAGAGGATATGTTTTCTGAAACAGCTCAATTAAATGAAAGACTGCAAAGTAATGTGTGCCATATGTGGCAACTTTGCAATTTTTTAGAAGATTAACCCCATATTCCCAAAATACAAGCTGTAAATTGAATTTTCCAGTTAAAATTTAATAAACCGGGAATGCTACAAAGACTGGCAGGTCTCTTCAATCTGATAAAGATCTTCTCTTAGTGATGTACACAAAGCAAAAGTGATAGCATTATTGGATCATTTGCCTTTGAGGGTGCTGCCGTTGATTTAATCGTCATACTTTCATAGATGTGATATTTCCATGTGCAGAAATATATCATCATCATGTTAAAATAACTTAAGAAAACTATAAGGATAAAGCTACATTGAAAGGTGCAGCACATGCTACATACATTGACGACATTGTACATCATACCACAGATCTTATTCATGCACACTGATGTCCTAAGTCAACACACCCACTCTTTCCACTTTGATAATGAAAACATCTCAGAATATCTATGGATCAGGCAGAATTAGACTGACCTCAGCACGACACCCATTAAGCACAGACAAGCACTGATAAAATTTTATTCTCAATCCAATTAGAGATACACAGCCTGTGCCAAAGGTTTTGCAATCTGGACCACAAAGCAAAGCGATCAAAGCCTGAGGTTTACAGACAATCATAATCACTAAGTGCAATGATTTTGTACATTACTTTGCATGTATGTAGAGCTATATGGTGCTGATGCTCAAACGTGACTGGAATGGATGGATGGGCTGGGACAGTCATCAGTCTTAGAGCAGGTGATCAGGCTAAGAGATTAACTGAAGCCATTGACAAAGATACTGAGTTAGAAAGATGTGTTGTTTCTGCTGCACATGTCCAGGTATGTGGTTTCAAAGTGAACCAGAGTATAGTATTTTTTTATTAATTTGACATTTGACTAATGTCAACTGATAATACGTAAACTGCTCGTGGCTGATAGATGCATAGAAAGATGATTTGGATTAGGTTGTGTTGAAATTGCATTTACTTATTTCCTTAAACTGTAGGAGAGCTGATTGTTTTTTTTGGCAGAATTAAAATTGGTTTCCTGAATGGGCTGTCGTCAAACTTATACATGTGTTTTGTCCACTGACTAATAGCCATTCTTTTTCCATAATTGCCCACTCCTACATTCTTTTCATGTGTCATGGGAACTCTGAGAGCAACATTAGTCTCTTTAGACAGGAAATTGATGTAAATGCAAAGCTGCGGTTTTTCCTTGTTTTGTTTGTTTGTTATTTTTATGTTTTTTAATTCTGGGAACTCCAGATGAGAATAAACTGCGTGTTCTCTGTCTGCAGATTAGACGCTGATGTGAATGCCTCTATACACGATTAAAAGGGGTAGGAAGGCTTACAGAAGAAGAATAGTCATAAATGGATGGCAATATTGTGTCATTGGTTATAAATTAATGGTGTTATTTACTCCCAACTCAAGCTTGTAAACTAGTCGCACAAAATGCATGTACTTGCAATGGCTCAAAGCGCTATAGTTTCTTTCAAATTCGATTTAAAGTTTGATTTGAACACATTGTCAGCGTTTACTATGCCCCTGTTCAGTAAATAAACAACTGCGGCTGTCAGCAAGAAAGCTACAAAAAAGATTGACAGCACACAACATTGGGGGGAGGTAACTTATTCTTATGCAATCACATGGTTTGGTACGCTGCCTGCTCAATTGTTTACTGAACATCTGTAAACAACCAAAACATTTGAGGAGGAAAAGAACAAGTTGGTTGCTCTAAAATTAAATAACAAAATAATTAGCATCAAACTTCTCATTTGCATGAATGAATGATGAACTAATACATGGCACATTTGCACTGGCTCATCTTCGCATGTAAAGTCTCTTCTCGGATGCATGTCTCTGATTTTCCATTAATTGAGTTCAGCTGGTATGTACCATTCCTCCTCCATCCTTGAAGAAATGTGCCAGAGGCTATTGGTATACACTGCTTTGCTATGGATTCTCTTTGGGCTTTTATCCTTGTAACTTTAAATTGAGTCCACATGCTGGAATACAACCTGAAACTAGTGGCCCAGCATGCTTGAATGTTGTGCTCTCACTTGGCCTGTATGTAGCTTTAAACAATCAACAAGAAAACGCTATACACTTGGTATGTCTTAAGTTTCAGATGAATATCAAAGTTATTTTGATTTTTATCATTAACTTTAGATTAAAGTCAGCTTGGTCACATTGGAATATGATATTTGCACAGTGTCCCTGAAGTATTTGAGCCCTTGAGTTGGTTCTCACAAGCCAAGAGTCTCATTTATAGATCCCAAGGTTGGTAACAAACTGATGCAAAGCAAAATGTCTGCTACATCTCTGTAATAGATTAGCAAACCATACTTCTCCACAAACTCTGTACATGCAAAGCAGGATGGAAATTTTCTGAAGAAAGCACATCTCAGTTATGTTATTCCTATTCTGAAATCCAATGTGATAAAAACATGCAACCTGGGATTGCATGGGACCAAATTCAAAAATATGGATGGGCCAGAAAAAGCGACAAAAACCAAAACAGTCCTAAACCATGTTATACTCACAGAACAGAAATATTTGAAAAACATGAAAAACAGAAACAACTGAAAAGAGAATATCTTTTTGTTTTGATTGGCAATGTTCACACAACTCTGGTGTTAGTCACGCTAACATGATTTAGTTCTGCATGTGATTTCTGACCCTTCCAGCACCACACACATGCTTCAGGTTAGGAAGCAGAGAGTGACTGCTGGTTTATACCTGTGCGAGTACATGAAACCACAGGGCAGCTGTAGCAATACACAAGTTTGTTATGCTTCTACTGCTGGGACCCTTCTGTGTACGCGTTCCCACTGCAGGATGCCTCCACGCTTACATCACAGAGTCAAACAACTGTCACGATATGCCAACTTGATTTTAAAATGTACTGATCAACTGATGATGCATCAAGTAGATGCCAAAAGTGCTTGAATCAATGTCAGACCTTTGTGGTCAGAATTCTCTAACACTGGATCCATTAGTTTCCGAATTGGGTCACAAGTTGGGTTAAGAAGTCATGAAGTTTCACCATGTATGTATCATTTTCTATGACAAATTCTCTGTATCATCATTTGCCCATCTAATCCATCTTTGCCATTGACTGATGCAGAGTTTGACTATTCAGGTATTTCATTTCTTTGTTTCTTTCATAACTTGTATATAAAATAGCACAATGATTCATGTGGTTTCTTTATAGCTCCAATATAAAAAGCAAGAATTTGTTTTGATATTAAAGCAAGATGACAAGGTTTACAGTCTGAGATTAGGTTATGTATAAATAATTTATATCATACATGCTACTCTGGCAGGCTTCACATAAGCAAAATGAAGAAAGAATATGTTTTACATATGCTGTTATTGTTCAATATTATGCTCACGATTCAAAGGGATTTACTGAGACTCAATTGACTTATGAGAACTGTAGTCTTCTGAATTTGTTTTTCCGATTCACTTTGAACAGTCAGCTGATAAAAAAAAAAACTCAGGTCTTAGTCACCAAGTCAGTCTTGCACAAACCAAAGCCATAAAAACCAACCCATAACTTCGTAGAAATACATAGATACACTTAATAAAAAGGAACAAAGGCTGCAAATTCTTAACTTCTTGCTTGTGTAACATTTCCATACATACATAGGCAAGTGAGCACAAAAGAATTGGATACCTGCAAATTCTATCAATTCAAATTCAAGGCCCCTACTTAGTTGCTACAGTTCCCAACTTGCGGCCAACAACAACTGTAAAAAAAATTTCATGGAATTCTGATTTTGTGTTTGCAGCACCGGTTATCTGTTCTCCCCCGCAACGCAACAGTAATGCCTGAAGGACAAATGCTTTCTATTTGTCGCATTCACCGCACACAAGCCAGAGAAACGGACATAACCCAAAGGAAAATATTATTTTCGCAAATGCTAAAATGTACTGTTTTCTTGGAAAGTTGGTGCCAAGTAGAAATACATACTGCACACATTAATTGACTCTTCGGTGGATTAACAAAAGCAGGCATTAAGTGCAAATTTTTATGTGTTGCAAATCAGCACAGGCTACTCACTGGTGTCTTGCGAAGTTGCCATACACAATAACCATATTTATAGAATAAAGTGAACTTCTGGTTTGTTTAAATGATACTGAAACAATATGGCAGTCAGTGATGGGCTTATGTATAAATCATTTATATCATACATATGCAGCTCTGGCAGGTTTGCTATAAACAAAATGAGGAAAGCGCATGTTTGACAGTTAAAGCTCTGTATTACACATCATCCATCACTGTTATATCATCATCTTGGCTGAGGACAGTAGGAGAGTTGAACTGCTCCATCTTGAATTTGACCAGATTCAAGGCATTGTATTTCAATCACTATTGCTGCCAACATGTCCGTAGTATTTAAGGACAAACTACCGTGTGCTCCCTCTGAATCACTGCGATCCCAGCTGTGATTTTTTTACTAGATAAAAAGCATTTTAACAAGAATTGCATCAAGCACCTGGGCATTATTGAGATTCCGCTGCCTGAAATCGAACAGCTATAGTGAGGGTTTTTTTCTATGTGAAGCAGGCAATTTATAATCAATTCTTAGTCATATGGAAATCCCATACTTAAAAAAAACAAAACAAAAAAAAACGGATAAACGCAACAACAACTTAAGGGAGAACCTGAGCAAATTTATCATTGACTTTAATTTTATTTGAGCGTCTGACCTTTTCCTTTCACCATAAGGTTTAAGCACAGTCAATACTTGGGGCTATGTCCAGCTGTTCCTCCCTAAGAGCAGCTGGGCACTATGGGGCTTTATGCAACTTTAACGGGGATCTTATGTTCTGTACGTCTTCCTCACAATAACAGATATTTTGCTGAAGAACCCACAAACCCTTGTCGTGGGATAATGCTCACTGCATTCAAGCAAGATAGTGAGCGGAGGAAATTAAATGATAATTTTTTGTGAAATCAGACCAACAAGCAGCTAAAACAACATCTGAAAATAGATTCTGGTGCATTAAATAAAAAAGCCATGACATTACCTTGTTTGGTACTCGCCAACCAAATAGCATCCCGTGGGATCTATGGCTGGCTATGTGGGTGGTATCCCGAATTTGGTTAACTTAATGTTTTCTTCATATTAGTTGTCCAGTATTTAACATATTTTTCAGCCACCTATCAGACACTAACTGATCGCTCTTTGTACAGTACAACCAAATAAAACATGCGATGAAGCCAAAACCTGCACCAATTACCAGCAATAAGACAGCAAATGGATTTTCAACATCAAAACCCAACAGAGACACGAAATTCAAAGTTATTGTTTAACGTTTGCTTGACATCACTAAAAATTCAAGAACCAAAAACAAGTATTCCTTTAGGATGAATATTTCAGCAGCACACAATGAAATACAAATAAGGCTGCACAAAAATAAGTCAAAATAAACAGATCAGTCAATTCTAAGGGTAAATCTCAAAGCAGATGAGCATAGAATATTCTTGCACACTACCGTAAATACTCTGACTGCACACTAGGACACGCGCCGAACAGCACGAGTTGCAATTAAACAAACCCAAGCAGGCAACAACCGGAAGCAAACAAAAATAAAGATTTTCCGTTACTAACGTTAAACAAAGAACTTACAGACTCCAGTGAGGAATGTTGTAATGTGGCGTGGACTATAGTTGACATTGTAGAAACCGTCGTCCGGTCGCCCTCGGCGAAGGGATGAAGGGAAAGGCGGTCGTTGAATCGGTCCCGCTGCAAATATGAGCAGGTAGCGCAAAACACGGCTGGTTACACATTTCCGGTGAAGCTAACACTTTTAGCTACCGTAGTGTACAACTTTTACACCATATTATGAAAAGTATAAAGAAAGAACGCGCACACAAGCAAAAGTTTACCTTGACGCAGGAAGACAACGAGGTCCTTCAGGTGATGACGTCCACGCTGAGCGTTTGGGCTCGGTGGTGCCTGAGTCACGTGACTCAAGCAATTAACCTGAGTCACGTATCAGCTACGTCAGGAGAAAAAAAAACTAACAACAGATTAGCATATGCAATAAATTACCAAATATTGCGCTCCTTTAATTTAGAGTGTAAGCAAAACAATGTCCGTGTCTGAAACACAAACTTTTTTTGAATTTAAGTGATAATCTGATCATTCAACGGAAGTGACGATGGATTAAAAGAACGCACAGGAACAGACACATTCAATATATTCTCTGTAAAAATAGGAGAGCAAGGAAAGACTAAAAAGGCCCAAGGTACCAGCTTAAACATCTGTACAGATGTTAATACATTTGTTGCATCAACACCAGCTGGTTGTAATGCCATAAAATGAGCAATAACATTGCAAAATAGTGAACTTATGGAAACATTTTGGGAAATGAATGACTGAAAAAGCTCTTATAACATCATCTGATTTTTTTCTACCACTCAAAACACATCCGTGTCAGTAAAAATGTCAGCGTGCTGTTCTTTGTTCAATGCTATGTGGGACCAATTGATTAAAAAAGAAAAAGTGGAACTCTAGTGCAAACTTTAGCCTGTGACCTAGATACTTTAAATCCCTCTCAACCTGAATGATTATAAATTCTGAATCCTATGAATGAATGTTAATTCTAATGTAGCCTGGCAGTAGTTGTCTAGCTGATTTATTGAAGAAAGGATTAGGAATCCAAACATGGAAGCCTGTTTATACCAATCAACAGCTGATCCCAGCTCATAGGCTTCCAAACTGTAGGCTTCCATAGCACATTGCACATTCGTGTCCTTCTACGGCTGTGCTCAATGACTCCCATTATATATGAATGGCAGTACAACCGTATAAGAAATTGTCCATAGTGTTTTCTGAGCTATATATATTTTGTTTTCTTTTTGCATTTTTGGGTTATTATGATAGGTACAGTAGAGAAATAGACAGAAAGGACAAGGCATGACTTACAGCAAAGGGCACAAGTTGGAATTGAACCTCCACCACTGCAGTCTGTGGCATGCACTTTACCAGGTGAGCCAACAGGGCCTCCTCTGAGCTAAAAGCTTGTGGTTCAGTTTTGATCAATCTTGTGTGGAATGCTTAGGAAATTTTTCATTTTTGGGTGACAGCTGTTTTCTTTCTGTATTCCCACATGAGCTGAAAATGTGACCCTACATAGCACAACATGCTTTTGATGGATGCTTTGTGCAGGAGGGAGTTGTAAGTAGAGTTTTCACCCATTTTATGTCAATGCCACTGAAGTTGGGCCACATCAGGCTGATGAGACCTGGCAGCTGCTTTTGTGATTGTTGCTTCCAGCTCTGACAGCAGCCTCATGGTCCTTTTCAGGGCAGTTCAATTATGGGCTTCAGCGCATGATGAAAGCTGTGAGCACCGTTCCCAGGCCTCAGCATCCCCAATCACCAACTGTTTCAACGCTCATTGAAGGATTCAGAAGCACAACAAACAGGCAGACACAGACATGTAACAGGACTATAATGACTATAATGATTAATTTTAGCTGTGAGTGTGGAACACTGCGTTAGATTTAGTCTCAGTAAACAAAAATAATACCTGAGTATCAAATTAATTTCTTAATAGATCTAGAAAACAGCCTAGAAAAAGGAGTTATGGTATGATAATGCAAAGCATGTTTCGTCAGCAATGTCCCACAAGGCATATCTTGTTCTATTGAGAGTTCAGGTTACCAAAAGTTGTTCTTGCATTGTAGTGTATCACACAGTTCCGGCAAATGGCGAATTCTCCGGTCCCTGTGAGTGCTCTATAAAGATGGGAAGTAGATCCACAGTACCCCTCAAAATGTTTTGGTTGGTTATTCCTAGAATAGTAGTGCCTCATATAGACACCACCAACTTGGAGCCATTTGCTCTCATGGCCCCCAAATCTTATTTGTTTGTTGTTTTTTCTCCAAAAGATGAAAGTCATAATAGACTGGCAAAATTTTTGATTGAAAGTGGTATTACAAGCAACTTTTTATAAATGTTTTAGTAATCCCATATGGAAATTGAATATAGTTCAAGACACCAATGTAACCATAAGTCCACTTAACAATACAGCCAGAACCATAACAGGTCAGCCAGATGGAGTTGTGCAGCTAAACAAGCCAACCTGCCACGAGCTTTAGAAGAAGCTGCTCTGAAGGAGCAGAAAGTTCCACTTGGGATGCCAGAAGGATGAAGAAGGATTTGGAGAACACAAACTCCAAAATAACCTATCAGAGATGCCCTAGAAGAGCTGAAAGAATAAGAAAGAGACGATGGGGGAATGTGAAAAGAAAGTCTCCATTCCTGAAGTCCTTTACGTGCAGAAATAACAGAGTTCTCTCTGGAGAGTAGAAAGAGGATGACCAGAGGCAGCAAAAGTATGAAAGGAAGAGGCAATAAGTGAAAATCATCATCAGGAGGGATGAAAAACATGATCCAAAACAAAAACGTGCAGGCCTCGGCTCGGGCTCCACAGAGGATGAAGTGAAAATGATGATGGAATACAGCAGAGGAAGATCTTGACCATGCTGTGTGGTTTTAATCTGTCTTTAATCAGCGAAGGATTATTTATGGAAAGCACTACACGTAAAAAGTTCAGATGGTGGGCAGCTCCACGGTGCTTGTCAAGCCGTACAGTAACTGCTGCTGTAATTCATTGCAGTCCTGGAACCATAATTCATGGATGTGAGATGCAGTACGTATGGAAAATAGAGATACACACCATATTTCTCATATTTCTACTTCATGGCAGGTTAACAGATTTAAGGTCTTAACATATAGTATCAGTATCTCTGTCACAACCCCTTAAAGGCAACAATGATTTATCAGCTCAATCCATCATTGACAAAAGCAGTTACCAGTAAAAAATATTTGACCCAACATAGATTAGATACAGCTTCACCGTCGTGGCACTGCATCATCAGCATCCCTCAATGAAGGATGCAGAGCAGAGAAGAGAAGAGGGGGAGATTTTTTTTTTTTTTTCGTTCAATCTGCGTTGGGCTCCTCCATTGCTGAGGGAAACATAATTCAGCCCCTTTTCCAAGTTCTGTTCCAGTTCCATTGCTTAGTCTGCATGATGACAATTTCACGTCACCTCTTGTGTGTTCAGATTTGTTTTTGTCTCTGCTGCCTGCGGCGACGGAGCATCTGAGCAGATAGATGGAAAACATCTAGCAGAGCCTGCTGGCCACTCATAAAGACAGCGGATACAAGGATAGAATATGTTTATTTTCACTTATTTTTTCATATTGTTCCTCATTGCGTAACACGAGAGGGGGCTGGTTGTTGAGATTATATCATTTCAACCATGGAAACATAAAGTCTGAAATTAAAACATGGAGTGGATGGAACGGATGAGCGAAAAGTAGATGGGTGGACGTAGAAATGAACAACGGCTGTCATGATTTTTTGCAAAACTTACCGAACTCTTCAGATATCTTCTACATTAATTTCATTTATATGAGCTTGGGGGATTCATTTAAAGTTCTATGGTGCCCTGGGGTCTGTGAGTTAGAGGTGATGAAAAGCCATCTCCTGCACACACATTAAATAGTTGAGCCTTTGAATGAATGTTCAACAACAAACACCACACTGACCTGATTTGCTCTCTTAGACTTTCACTAGGCACAGCTGAGTAATAAGAGTCGGGATAAAAAAAAAAAACACAAAAAAAAACCCTCCAGCGTCATTGGCAGAACGGTTTCAATTTGGAAGAAGAGAAGGTGTTGAAAATGAATTACTGCAACACCTCTGAGTTGAATCTTTATAAGCTAGGATAGCATCCATCTGTGTAATGCGTTAAGTCATCATCGAGCCTATTAGAACAAAGTATCATGAATTATTACGTATTATTATCATATACTAGTAAGTGTCAGCATTTTTAAGTATAAATGGAAAACCATATAAAACCAAGCATAAATGAAAAACATGCAAATAAGTAAAATTACAGTGTTGCTTAACTGGTTAAACTCTTGTTTGTTTTTATTGCAGTTTGAGTCTGTTTTTTTAATTATTATCGTAAATGTCAATACCGTATGTTGATTCCATTTTGAGCTCCAGAACTGCAAACATGACTGATCAGATTGTATCAAACCTACATATGCAATAAAAGCTCTCTAATGAGGGTTTAAATAAACAGAACAAAGAGTTCCACACTGTACATGCAACTTTAACGTGCACACAGAGTGGTCGAAAAGAACAAATCTTCAGTTTCAGTGAAAGAATCTTTAAATGAAAAACGGTTTCCGTCTTGTATCAAGTGAAGATAATGTTTAATATAAAAAAATGAAGAAGAAAATTCTGGGCAACTTATAGTGCAAAAAGTAACTTCAAAGTTGGATGTGAGTTGTGATGGCCATGGAGTTTAATGATTCAAACAGTTTATAGACCATCAAAGATCATCAAATACGATCATATTTTTGTTTTCCTACACAGTTAAGTTCACTCGGGTCAGGCGGAAACATTTTTAAGACGATCACATGAATTGCCAGGTACTGTACCTGGAATCAACACTGATGACATCATGATGGACTTAAGTGCTCATGTTAATTAAACTGTATTGTCCCCTTTAAAATAAATAAACATAAACATAACAAAGTACCAGTTTCCACCCCATCTGTTTCCAACGATGGTCCTGTCCTTCTCCACAAACCAGGCCCACTCTTGTCCAGGTTAGGATGAACATTTTGAGCATTTCATTCGATAAGGACGGACTGACAATAAAATGCAAAAACGATGACTCACAGCTGAAGGATACAAACGCAGCCTTGTCCAAATGTTATTAGTCAAAAAATAAAAAGAATTCTGCAAAGTTAAATCTAATCTCAAAGAAAGAAAGAGAAACTGTGCGCCTAACTTTGTGCGTGTGTGCGTGTGTGAGAGAGTGTGGTGGGGGCGTATCTACTGTGCAATATATCTTCATCCCTGAGCAGAACAGAGTGTAAGATGGGATGGAGGCTTGGCATTGGCAGCAGTGCTTCTACAAACCAGGCCATCAAACCGTGCGCGCGTTACGCGTGATGAGGAGATTGAACGGTAAACTTTGATTTCTTAATTTTATGTCTGTCAACATTTGGACAGCAGACTTTGAAGGGTGGGAAATGCGCACTCATCCCCCCGAATCGCGCAGGAAGACCGTGGGGCTCCAGAATCTCCGCGTGTGATGTGACCGTTGATTGCGCCAAAGTGGCGCTTTTACGCACGATGGAGGGACTTAGCTGGACGCAAAATGTTTCGTGGAGTAACTCGAGCGGCGGGAATCAGAGCAACTTGGGGAACAACACGACGTATCCGTTGAAACGAAACGAAGAAGTGGCCAAAGTGGAAGTTACGGTGCTCGTCCTGGTGCTTCTGCTCGCTCTGACCGGCAACCTGTGCGTCCTGTGGGCTATCCACACCACCAAGCACGGCCAGTCACGGATGTATTACTTCATGAAACATCTGAGCATCGCGGATCTCGTCGTTGCGGTGTTCCAGGTTCTCCCCCAGCTCATTTGGGATATCACCTTTCGTTTTTATGGGCCGGATTTTCTCTGCAGGTTGGTGAAATACCTGCAGGTCGTGGGGATGTTTGCGTCCGCGTACCTTCTCGTCCTGATGTCCATCGACAGGTGCCTCGCAATATGTCAACCGCTCCGTTCCGTGCACAGGAGGAAGGATCGCTTCTATGTGGTCGCCTCCTGGATGGTGAGCTTGATATTCAGCGCTCCTCAGGTCTACATTTTCTCCCTGAGGGAGGTCGAGGAAGGAGTTCATGACTGCTGGGGCGACTTTGTACAACCATGGGGTGCCAAAGCATACGTCACATGGATGACTCTCAGCGTTTACATCGTCCCCGTGACCGTTTTAAGCGTTTGCTATGGCTTGATATGCTTTAAAATATGGCAGAATTTCAATTTAAAAACTAAGAGGGATCAGTGCCTGGCTCTCACTCCGAGGGCGTCCAAAGGCGCTCATCTGTCTCGGGTGAGCAGCGTGAGGCTCATTTCAAAAGCCAAGATCCGCACAGTGAAAATGACTTTTGTCGTGGTCCTCGCCTACATCATATGCTGGACTCCGTTTTTCTTCGTCCAGATGTGGTCTGCCTGGGATCCTGCTGCGCCAAGAGAGGGTAAAGGCACACACACACACACACACACAAGGTTCTTAGTGAGTGCAGTTTGAATGGGAAGGACAAAACTAATCCACTGTGTAGAAAAGCAGAATTTGATCAAAATAAAAGTGTTATTCCTTCTTTTGCCAAGATGGTGAGATAAGAGGCAGATTATTTTTGGCACTCTCACCTAAAATCCCTACTATGTTTTCACACTCAGAGGTAAGTGCATATGTCTGGAAATAGCATAAGGAAGGCAGGGCAACACAATAGTGTTTGACTTCAGACTTCCCCCCAGACTGAACACAGATGAATGGGAGTGTCACTTATAGTGGTTATCACTCCTCAGAGAGAACATGGAGGACATCAAAGTTTCTCTATCTCTCTCCCCTCAGGGACTTTATATAAGTGCCTAAATGGATAGCTTAATTTGTTTAACTTTTACTTCTCTTATCCTTTGCCAGTTAAGGCATCAGGGGCTGGATTGCGGAAATGCTCCATTATGATGTTGTGTCGCAGAAATGCATGAGCTTTCATTGCAGGATACGTTCAGCAGACCTATTTTGAATGGAGTCCACCTACAATAATCCACTTCCTGTTTAAGCTTTTAATTCAGCGTGGAAAAAAACCCCAAACACATTAAGGCAGGAAGGCGTGGGGAACCCTGTGTTGTTCTTTCATGATGGCAAAGCCTTTATCAGGTGTTTTTCATGATATCACACAGCAACGTAAGCATTTCTTATTTACTGGAGTTCCAAAAAACTTTGACATCTAATGAGTAAAGTCAAGTTTAAGACATGATTAGTGTGTGTGTGTGTGTGTGTGTGTGTGTGATATCCACTAAATCATGCATCGTATTTTTCTTTGAGTTTAAAAGCTCATTTCATTCCTCCAGTGTCCCCCTGGTGAAGAATTCATTTTGCTTGACTGCTGTTCAGAGCTGTTTAATTCAATATCCGTGACCATGAAAACTCATTCATGCCAGAAAAAAACCCAGCTTTGATCATTCTTGTCATGAAAATGTACAACCTGGATGGACTCACTGACAAACAAAGGGAGAAACGGACGTTATGCGGTGGTGCAGTGTTTGTCTAACTTTTTACCCACCGTATCATTTGTTATTGTAATGTGTGCTCTTAATGAAATACCCGATGACAGGATCATCACAATAATCGCATTGATTTCAAAATCCGTTTTCATTTCATTTACTTCACTTTGGTACAATATGGAAATACCCACCAAGGGGCCAGGATCAACATTTTTCTTTCATATTGGCAATAAGAGACAGCGAATGTTCAAGGTGAACCGTACCAAGGCAGAAACACGATGACGATGTGAATGTTGTCATTTTGAGGTAATACCCGCTAACAGGTCTGTCTTCTTTATGGCCAAGATTCCTCATACTAGATTATCTCAAACGTGTTTCCTTTACGTTATCTTTAAAACACATCTCATCTCCCTGAAGGCTGATTTGATGTAGCACGTCTCTCCCAGCAAAGAGGGACAACCACGGGGAGTCAGAGCACCACGAAGAGTTCACATAGGGAGGGAGGGAGACACACAGTAAATCTCTCTCACCTCATTTGGAAGTTAAAAAAATTTGGAGCTCTTCCACTTTCCACTGTTTAAATGGCATGCCTATATTCAGAATGTGCTCTGGGCCTCCAAGTATTGGAAACTTTAATCAACACAATGAATGGGAGATACAGTGTTTTCCTCCCAGGACAGCCTCCTTTTAATTGGAGCTATTTTTCATTCTCGGGTTGCAAATGTGTCAGAAACAACTTGAGATCCGCCTCCTCCCACCTCTGACAGCGATGCATATCCTTGTATCTGTGCATGCTGCTGTAATTCATTCCCAACTATCAGAAAGACGTCGGTCACAACTGTCACATCAGTGCCCTGCAGGATTTATTGGAACGGGGTCTCAGAGGTTCCATAGTCACATTCCAAAACTGTGCAGTCATGGTTTCAGTGCGACGCAACCTGCCATCTCCCTGAGTGTGTGTGTGTGTGTGTGTGTGTGTGTGTGTGTTCTGCTTCTAATTATCAGTCACACATTCCCTTCAAAGCAGTTTTGGGAGTGACCAAAGCAGAGAGATTATCTAAGATGAGGTGCAGCGTTAAAAGACAAAGCTAGAAGCATCTGAGACAAAACAATTCATCAACTTCAAGACTGCAAAATAGTGACAAATGTGAACTCTGGATCTGGATCTGGATCTCCAGGAACATGGACACTGATCATGAGACACGTGTGCCATTCTCGAATGTGCAGTAGTTTGTGAGAAAATAGAGATTTCACAGAAATATGTGCGTTTTTTTCTTGTTTTTTTTTCTTCTTCTAATTTTCTGCCAACAACAGATAAACACATGGGCCTGGTGGAGTAACACACACACACAAACACTCACACGGGGAGAGAGAGAGTTATGAATTTTTGCTTGAATGGAGATTAAAAAGCTTTTCTTACAGCCTTTGAAGAAATCTCTCTCCAACTTTTTGAACGCTCCCATCAATAATTCCAAGAAATCAGCTATCGGGCCCACGTGTCTGTAATTCTAATCTCTTCCTGTCTGTCTGTCTGTCTGTCTGTGTGTCTGTCTGTCTGTCTGTCTGTCTCTGTTTAGAAATAGCCTTCATCATCGCCATGTTGTTGGCCAGTCTGAACAGCTGCTGTAACCCCTGGATCTACATGATCTTTGCCGGTCACCTGTTCCACGACCTGATGCAGTGCAGCTCCTGCTTCTGCTGCAGACGCTACCTGACTGCTTCCCCCTGCAGCTGTCAGCGCCACTGCAGGCACAAGAGCATCTCGAACAGCTACGTCATCAAGACCACCAGCAGCCAGAGGAGCCTGACACACACCTCCAGCACATAGTGGACCAGGATACAAGCTTGTCACGATGAAGAAATCTGGTCATGCTGATGATACGCTATATGTTTGACCTTGGCAATATTGCAGTCGCTATTGAAAGAGCTAATATGTAATTTAAAATCACATTTCAGGGCATCACCTGCACGCATCAGAACAAACTTCCATCCTTTTATTTCCTTTTTATAGCAAAGTGAGTTATAACTTGGAGCTTTTATACCGACTACAGCATCTCTTAAGTTTATAAACTCAGTCTGGGACAAGATGAACGTCTTTGAAGCATCCAGATCCTTTTGGACCAGGACCCATTGCAGTTTTCCTCCATGGCTTGCTCATGTTTTGATTCCTTTGTAAGACTTTAATACAGTTGATAATTCCAGCACAAGATTTATTTCACACAGGATTTATCCTCTGCTGTTTTTATTGTGTATCCACACTTTATTCCTTCACTCCCGAATCTTTTAGTCCTTCACTGTTGTTCCAAAACCTGTCCTGATTCGAATCTTGCTTTTGATTTTATGGTTCTCTCTGGCTAAGCTACGATTCAAGGGTGGAGTTTTGGATAGTTAAAAAAATAGTAAAAAATGTTATGTACCTCCTCTAAAGCAGTATTATTTTGTGTCAAAGCTTATATGCTGAATGCGATAATTGTATGAACGGTGCTAAGTATTAATGCATATGAATGTGACTAGAGTAGTCAGTATTGAGTTTAGGGTTATTGCAACTAAACCCAAGAGTAAACAACCAAAGGCCATAAGCCATAAGCAGACAATAAAAACTGTCAATAAAAAAAAGAACAACTTTCTTGTGTATTTTAAATCAAGAAGAATTATTACATTTTTATCCTGTGCAATAGATCAACTATAGCATTTTTATGTGAAATGATGGAATACTGCAGCATAAGATTCTATTTGTAAATAGTTTGGACTGCATCTTTGTTCGTGAGTAGCTCATTCATGTTTATTTTGCGTCTCTTCATTTTGTGAAGATGTGCTGTTGTTATGTTGTGCATCGTTTTTGCTGTCGTCAGGACTTTTAAATAAGAATAAAGGCTCCATCCTGTGGCCAAAGGTATTAATGCAACTTTTGTCCTGTTCTGCCTCTGTTGCTGTAGGTGACAGTTTTGCTGTAAACTGCCTATACGAGAATGTTTCTATGGGGGAATAAATTCATATGTTAGGTGTTTTTATTTAAAGTTTAATAGTTTAGTATAAATGAGTATAACAAATAATATAGAGAGAGATAATATATTAGTTTGACGTTTAATTGATTATTAGCTATTTACCAGTATTACTATTCCAAAAACACATCTGAACATTGGGGCTCTGAATTATTATTTGACAAAATAAATAAATGTAGATGTTATTTTTACCTATCATTATAAATCAGTTAATTCTAGTTAATGTACAATTATCAATCATGCTTTTTTTTTTTTGAATCCACAATGATTTTGCAATGGTTATAATGTGCAGGTGTTGTTGTATATAAGGTTCCAATGTAAAAAATCTGGCAGTTGAACTGAAAGTGTCACAGTCAAACAGATAAATAAAATTGTCACAAGTTTATGCAGTTTTATATTGCAGTTCCGTGAGCGTTATTGTCACATTTCCCTCGCACATCGCTCACACATAATAAATTCCTGTTATGCGTTGGAGAGTCACTGTAAGTTTCTATAAATGATGCTATAAACTCTGTTACAAGATCTATGGTGGCAGCACATAAAACATTTTAATCATTACAATCCATAGCCAGAACCCTCAAAAACAGAATTAATACTACTACTACCACTAATAATAATAATAGTAATCACAGATCTTAAAAAAAAACATATTCATTCTAAATGTTACTGTCAAAAGACTTAATTAGATAGAATAATTATATTTTGTAATCAGAATTAATCTCATTTCCAACTGAGAAAGAAACAAATGTACATAATTTCCTGCCATTTCCTTTTATTCTACAATCCCAATTTAATTACTTCTGTGATTGGAATTCTATTCCTGTTGTTACAATTTTTGCGTCGAACTGAGCTGCATCGTCAAAACCACAAAATCACCAATTAGAACCTAACCACTTTGACACAAAGATTAGAAAACATTCACTTTGCAATCAAATTACAGCATGTTTCATTTCATTCAGAAACAATATCTCCGGTCATTACCCTGCAAAGATACAGTATTACCATGGAAACACTTCATCCTCACATTATCATATTTGTAATGTAATTAGAAAGCCATTTCAGTTACTTAGACAAACTGATTTGTTTTGATCCTCTTTTTGGTCATACCAAGGACCCAACTCATATAATTATTTATAGATTATAGTTTGAAAACTTAAATCTTTTAAGTGATCATTTATTATAAAAGGGAAAGCAAATTCATTGACTGCTGGATTTTTGCATTTTTTTTTTCACAAGGGAATATTAAATCAAATCTCATTGCTCTTTTTGGTTCAGTCCGTAGAACATATGTGTTTGTATAATCCCAGTCTGGGTGTGCCCGTCTGAGAAACGATGTCATTCCCTGGCTAGGTGGAGGCTGAAGCCACTACAACACTTTCCAGCACTGGTGAAGACGGGACGCACGATGACGTCCAATGCGATGCTCCACATAGTCTGCAGCCAACAGGTGCCAACAAGGATGCAGTGGACGCAGGGACGAATCATCCTGTCAGAGGAAAACACAAACAGAAGGTTCAACCGCAACAAACACAGCCTAATGATGACTTGAACTCATGAGGAGGACAGCATGAACCCACCAGATGTGGAAGCAGCTGAGAATGGCGAATAGGAACCCAGAGATGATGGACATGGGAACGGCCAGGAGTACAGTGACTATCCTGTAGATCCAAACCCTGGACACCTCAAACAGAGCATTACTCCAGATCCAAATTCGGTCCCCGCTGCGCACAGACACTGGTTCAGCTATCACATCCTCAAACGTCACCTGAACATTACGAGACAAAACGGATGAAGCTATGATCCAAAATCTATTTTTTCAGGTTTGTTTTCAGTCTCAGGCTCAGAAGGCTGTTCATTTTTACTTTTGTTACTCTTTCTCACTATTCTTTTTCCTGCTTTAGTTACACACATTCATAAACAATATCACTACATCTCAGTATCATAAGGTTTTATCTTATGATCGTAGGGTTACATACATTTTTCAAATGTGTGGGTTTAGTATTTCATTGGGTTGAGATCAGCCAGATGACAGATGACAAAACATGCAGGCCTTGTATCTCCAAATGGGTCTTGAGGCGGACTTAACCTTTAAATACTGAGGTCAAGACATGAATTCACAAGAAGCCAGTAGGCGACAATAAAAACTGAAAGAGGTCCCATGGAGGTCCCCGAGGAGGACAGAATGAGGAACTCTGATTGGCCAGCTGGCTTATCCTCACAGTTTTGACAATGATGTCTGACAAATCACAGCTGCTGATTCTGTTTTTAGTGCAGCACGCTGGCTTCATGTTTTAAAAATAAAGCCTACAAAGACGGGAAAGAGGAAAAGCAGGAGAAAAAGAATACTTGAGGTACAAAAATGTCATCCATTAAATGTACATTGAACTACACTCAATTTATATTTTTTTAATGAATCTATAAAGTTATTATTATAAAATTATTCCATAATAACAGAGCTATGGCATAAAATACCTTGAGACAATCATTGATACCTCGGGGGTCTCTGACATTGAGCAGAGGCTTGGTATCGCTGATTTCCACTAATGCAGAAGTGTGCATGTTCTCTTCTTCCTCCAGTACAGGAGGAGCTTTCCACAGCGACTGTGGTTCATCCCTGTCATCGAACTCGTCAGAGTAACTGGAATCATCCAAATCGATGTCAATTTCCTCTGAATCTTCCTGTCTTAGCATGGTGTCAATCCAAACATGTGGAAAAATAGACAATCCAGAGAGCCAAGAAGGTTTCTGTCGGACTCAGTCTCAAAGTGAGGCCAGCTAACCGGAGCCCTCAGCTGGCTGTGCTGGGAGGTTATATTAGGAACCTTACACTGCCCTGGATGGTATTTCCAGATGGTCCTTCATATGCAGATCACTGTCCTGTGCTGTGGAAGCGTTGGGGGGGATATAAATACCAGGGCAGGGAGATTCCCTCTGTGCTCTCTGACACTACACTCAGAGTGCAATTCCACTCACATAAACAGAGACTCTGATTGGTGGGGTGCTCTTTTTATAGTGCATTATTGTCCAAAAGTACATATTGCATGCATTAAATATACATTCAAAAATATTTGGTAATAACAGGAAATGTGCCCATTATAACAAACTCAAAATTTCAATTGAAAAATGATTACTGCAAGAATGCTAATTATTGGTGTAATAAAAGTTTAAAGGTGTTTGAATAATAACA
>OMNV01007615.1:48074-72634 GCA_900303265.1 Brotula barbata
GTCACTATGAGCATTATGTAATAATAATACAGAACAAAAACAACAACAACAACAACAACAACAACAACATAATAATAATAATAATAATAATAATAATAATAATAATAATAATAATAATAATAATAATAATAATAATAATATAGTTAAAACTGGATCCGTTTTTCACAAACACAATATTTTATTCATTTTTCTGAGCCCTCTAAAGTAAGTAGTTACTCTAGTAACTAAAGAAAGAGAGAAGGGTAAATGTACTTCATTACTTCAGTGGATTTTTGTCATTATACATTCTGACTGATTTCATTGTCATGTCATGATGACTGAAGATTTCATGAAGAGCTGAGTCATAGAGGGACCAATACTTACAGGCCTGCAACACAGTCACAGTTGCGCCTCCCTCTGGTCTGGTCATTGTATGTGTATGTAGTAAACAAGGGAGCTAATACAGTCCAACGTATTGATTCTACAATAGACATCCTGATCTGTTAAAGTAGACTATTAATGATCCTTTTGAGAATTTAACATGGATTGACGGAGTTTAAAATGGGCTGATGGATTACAGGCAGCAGAGAATCATTGAGCCATGAGGTTGCGTTGCTGCCTCGGTCTGTTTTGCCCGCTACATCAATAGTATCAACCAGCGTGTGGAGGCAACAGGATGTTATCACAACGCGCTCCTCTGGGCCTGGATACACAAAGAGCATTCCCAGGTCTCTGCAGTGTCTTTGATAGGACATATTTCACCACACGCTTTTAAGGAAAACCCTTTCTTCTCCCGCTAACCTTTGGACCCATTAGCCAAACATCCCCCCAGCTATTAATAGGCCAGCTGTGAATCCACAGAGACCGACTTTATCGGGCGAGTTATGGATCACACCTTCATCTCAAGGCCATCTCACCTTCTGCTTTTATCACCCTCCAACAATACAGATCCAAACCCAAAGCTGGCTTTCTTTCCATTTTTTTTTTTTTTGCTTTTTTAACCTCAAATTAAATACCAAAAGAAACTCAAGAGTGCTCAGGGGGGAGGGAAGAGAGGCTGCCTTACATTACAAATCAATGTGAGCATGGGAATTTTGTTTGAAACCTTATTGTGAGGTCAAGAGACATAAAACAACGTCTTCACAGTCTAGACATATTAATTGCTTAATACTACTCAGTACATAACGAACTGTACCGTTCTTCCGTGTCGAGCAGCATCATAGTAAAGCGTAACCATGGTAATATTTTGCCCTGCCTGGATGAGGACAGAGGGAACATAGCGTGATGATGACTGAGTGTTTCCTGTGTCAGTGCAGGCAGGAGACAAAGGTATGCTAATGGCCTGACCTCGCCAGATGGGTTTGTTTGTGTCTCTGACCACACAGGTGAGGAAACCAGTAGAGCTGAGCTTTATAACAGGAAGACAGACTATCTCATTTTTCAATCTCGTACCTTCCAGCAACTTTTCCCTTTTCAGAGGAAATTGATTTGCAGGTCTGAGGATTCACGTTGTAAATGTCATGCCTTAACTCTGACCGTCAGATGGTTCAACTCCTGCTTTAGAAGCTCATCCCTCCGGTCCCATCAGCATCAGCTTATGTGGGACAGTGATGTCACACTGTGTGCTCACCACCTGTCAGCCAGATGTTTTCATGCTTTCAACACAGCAGGCCACACAATATATTATTTTCAGTTTTTCGCATTTCAGTCACGGAGCTTTGCGGTTCTAATCTTACAACAGGAAACAGAGAGAAGTGTGTTTATGTGCTGGGATGTCCTGAAGTTATTGTTCTCCTCATCCTAATCCAAAAGTATCAACGTAAATCGGCCTCAGGCGAATTATATGAGTGAATGAATGGATTTATTCTCTTATACTTTATTACACTCCACTCTATTATAATACTGTCAGAATTCTAATATAATCTGAAAAGTAGGGACTGGGCTCTTCATCAAAAAAAGCCATCCCATCCCATCCCATCCCATCCCATCCCATGAGAATGACATGAATGAGGTAATGTGAATATGTATCAGTAATAGCAGGACCTACAGTGTGTATAAAATAGGTCCCATTGTTCAATTTTAGGGCTTTTTTGATGATGCCATGACAGCGTTTTTGTTCTGGGTGAAATGATCTTGTCGCCGTGTTGGAGCGTCAATCACACCTTCTGATTCCTCACTGAGTCTTCTTCCAGTGCAACAAAAGCAGAACTCATCAGGCAGCGAGGTACAACATAGAGAAAAACATCAGGTCTGTTGAATGGATCTGCCATTAAGTACAAATGAATAACAACCCACGCTATCCGGACCGCTGCCCGTGGCTTTGCATGTCCTACAGAGTGGACTCGTGTTTGATCTCCGATGAACATCTTTTGCGAGGCGCCTGGATAATTGATGTGATTGTCTTGATTTAATGAAGCCCGGCGAGATGGGAGGTCCTTCACTTTAATTAGCAACTTATGAAGACCCCTCCGACTCAAAACGTTCATTAAACAGAATCACACGCTATGGAAGCGGGTGATGAAACAGACGGTCACCTCGCTCAGCTGTTTGAACTTGTTGGCCCGCTTAAAAATGGCAAATCAAAATGGGGCCCCGAGGCTGAGGGTCTGTAGAATCACCTCTGACAGTATGTTTCAAGTGTGTATATCATATCGACGGGTGCATCTAATTATAAATTAATCAGTGGATACATATTAAGAGGGTATTATAGACGAGGACTCTGAACAGTTATGAAATGGTATTTTGTGCTTACATAATCAAGTGTTGACTGGGATCAGCCTTAGCTTTTCATAAATGGACGCATGACAGAACGAAGGACAGAAATAAGAGACAGCAGCTCATCTGCAGAGGGACGACGTGGATCATCTCAGTGCTGTTTTAGTAGTATCACAAACTTTCACAGTTTGAACAGCTTTGGATTTAAAGTTGACATATCATACACCCTTTTTGTGTTCTTATTTACATTTCAGAGTATATATTATTCGTGAAAAATGGACCCCTTTTACTCTCCTCCCCTGATGCAGCACCATGACCACAGAGAGAGAACACAGGTTATTTATGGATTGTCTCTTTAATGAAATCCTGCTCTGTTCTGCCGGCCAGCTGCGAGAGGCATGACTTGGCAACATGCACAGGCTGTGGAACACGCACGCTGCAACACACGCTGGCTGGCTTCTTGATGTAAACATGTTCAGATTATAACAATCAACATCAAAATAGGTGTCAAACACAAGTTGTGACATTTACCCCAATTATATTACATTATGAACCCGGGGGAAGATAACTAAAAGCATAATATGTCCACTTCAAGGACACTTTGGCATGTAGTTAATGGACTTTTATTAGGGAGATTAAGGGTTCAGATGTGATAATGTGATTTTTGGAGACTACACCTATAATAGTCATGGCCTTATGTGAAGAGAAAGTGAATAATTCCATGCTCTCGTCTTATCCTTAAAAAGGAAATGAATGCACTACAGCTGGCCGGGCTAACATAATTTTCTCCTTAAAAACTTTTTTTCCACCAAAGGATAAATTACATCTGTTCATAGAAGACCATTACAAAGTCAACATGATGAATTTCAAATAAAGAAAATGTGTCCAATCCATATGATGATGATGCCTTGGAACACACTTATATGTGCGCGTGCATGAAAAGGGCCAGTATTTATTTGCGCAATTAAAACAATAATACAATTTTTTAACAAAATGTGATCTGTTTTATCCCTTAAATACAATAAATAAAGTTTAAATTAGATGTTGGAAGATAAATACAGTATGACAACAATGTAATGTGTGATAAGTATTGGTGGTGAAGACAGTGATATTTATACCTTATTGTATCATATGAATCAATACATGCTCTAATCTTCAAAAGAGTATAAATCCTCTGTGTGTGATACGTGGATATGTTGTTTTGTCTTACAAGTTCAAGTATAGTGTGATATTTGTCTTTTTTAGTGATAGATATCCGCTGAATGCAGCTAAACAGATTGTAAAAGAAATGTGTTCCTCACCAGATTAATAACTGCAACATTTACCGTATAACAACTAGTTTTGCTGTAATTAAATGAATTAACAACTTTAATTAAACAAACTTCCCTAGTCTTGAATCTCAGCTTTCCCTGTAAGGTAAATCTAATGAAACTCCTCCGGGATCTGCCCTGGTATCCTAACTCCAGCCGGCCCATTTTGATCCAGAGTGGTTCGAGGGCTGGATGTAACGAAGCTGGCCCGGGTCTCTACCGTGCAGCTGGTCCTGTGAAGGAACTGCAGAAAGTTCTCGTGACCCGAGCCGTCGTGGCTGGCCAGCTCCACCAGTCGGGTGGAGTAGCAGCGCCTCAGTTTACAAAGTTCCTCCCTGATCTGCCGGTTAAGGAGTCCGTAGAAAAAGGGATTAATAGCAAAGGAGGAGTACGCCATCCAGGTGACGGCTTCCTCCAGGTCAGCAGGAATGTTGGGTGATTCATCCAGGATTTGATGGAGGTGGAAGGCAAAGTAAGGCAGCCAGCAGATTAGAAACTGTCCAACAATAACCACCAGGGTGAGTGCAGCTTTACCCCCTCCGAAAGGCCGATCCCGAGCTGTCCTGGGGGGAGTGCTGCGGACCGTGATGATGGTAGTTTGGCTGTTTATTGAATCGGAGCGTTGCTTCAGTTGACTGTTTGCCCACGAGGGCAGAGGTCCGTGTTGGCGGGCGGCCACGCGTGCCACCTTGTACACGTTACAGTAGACCACAAAAATGACGACGGCGGGCAGGCAGAAGCAGGTGACAGTGAAGAGCACGGAGAACACCTTCCTGTGGCCGCTGTAGCTCCAGTGCAGCGAGCAGTGCGCAGCGCTGATGGAGCTCAGGCCGCCGTAGGACGGCCACCCAAACACGGTGGACAGCGCCAGCGAGGCGGAGGCCACCCACACCATCACCATGACGGCGGCGGTCAGCTTCTGCGTCATCTTGACCTCGTAGTGCATGGGGTGGACGATGTAGTAATAACGCTCCACGCTGATGGCTGTGATGGTGAAGATGGAGGCGGATATGAGGAAGACGTTGAGGAAGACGTAGATCTGGCACTCCAACTCGGTGAAGACCACGCCCGCAAAGTAGGGAGAGCAGGACACGAGTCCAAGAGGCATGAGCAGTACGGCACACAGGAGGTCCACCGCACACAGGTGGCACACAAAGGCAAACTTCCTGAGGTGGGGGGCTTTTATGATGACTACCAGCATGGCAGAGTTGGCTAGAAGGGCCAGAGCATTCAGGGTCACCATGAAAAATATCCCGGTCAGGTCCTTAAAGCGGGTCTGGGCATTCGGATGGATGCCCAGGTGCCTGCTGGGAGCCGAGGGCATCGGAGCCCAAACGGTGGTGCTGTCATTGTACTCGGGGAGAAGGAATGTTGTGTTTTCCACCATGATTCATAGTAAAGGTTTCACATTGGCGCTTCACGCTCCTCCATTGCTCCGTGTGGAAGCAGGGGAATCTCTGGGGACTTCAAATCGAATACTCTCCGTTCCTGCGTTAAACAAAGTACAGAGTGTCATCACGGGACATGGAAGTGCACGCACACATGGCTTCCATCTTGAAACTATTATCTGTAATTCAAATATAAACAAATGGGCCTCAAGTTCAAAACATAGGATCTGAAACGGCAATGAACATCTGTAAACGGATGAAAACCAAGCTTGATTTTCAATTATGATCGGCAGAGAAACACATACAGTAAAACCCTGGAACAAACATGGTTACATTATCTTTTATTCTGCACAGTATTCACAGGAAATATGAATATCTGAAACTTATCCTCACATCAACCCTTATTTTCTAGAGATACACAGCATTCCAGATTCCACGTTGCTAAGAGATTACCATAACCTTCAGGAGCACATACAGTATGTACCTTAAAGCTAGCAGAAAAGGAATCAATAACTGCTCCCATAACTCATTTGGGAGAATATTCACCAGGTCTCTCTGGTTCTGAGGGACGTGATCAATAGGAATAATTCATGGGGGACACCCAGTCTGTCCTCCATCCGTCCCCATCCTTTTGAAATGAAAGATAATGAGCGTGCTTGTTTTAGCCCAGCTGCAGAGAGCTGCTGCATTGATTAGTATGTGTTCAGTGTCACCCTGCTTTGCCTTATCAAGAACACGACCGACTGCTAGGACAGGGCCGACCTTCACTTCTTATCAATGCACCATGCACATCTCTCCCCATGCATGAATCTATACCGAACTTCTGCTGAGATCATAATCAGGCTTTAGATATTCTCCCATGTAGGATGCTTTGTCCTACTGGTGCATGGTGGCTGTTAGTGAACAACCGCTGCTGTAATCTCTGCTGCCCGGACGGCTATTGGCATGCTGTGTTTGTAATGAGATTTATCCCCAGGAAGGACTAGGACATGTACATTCTCATGCACATTACATAAGGATGTCCTTGTTTTCATCGTGTTCCACTTCCACAGGCTGAGGGTCCGTGAGCATTTTCTGCCAAAATGATTTCAAGTTCATTTAATTCTCTCAAACTTTCTGCTTGTTAATTTAGCAGAAAAAAAGCACTTTTCAAAAGCCTGCGTAATTATTTATGCATATTTCTGTAGATCTGCTGTGCTAGAATTTTTTTTTTTTTTTTACATCTGCATAAATCATCATCGTCAAATAGATTTTCTCATTAGCATGTGATTATGATTATTAAATTTTATTATGATGGCTTTTAATCTCTATTAAAACTATTACAGCCCATTTTAACATGTGATTAAAAACTGAAAACTTTTTGCTCCCCTTCTTGATTTTGTAAATAATGTTAATGATCCATTAATGATCCATCCAGTATTAACAGCAACGTTCCAAGTTATTAGTGATTATAATCTATTTATTGCATTTTTTGAACTCTTTTTCTGAAAATATTATTAGCTCACTGGTGATTTTGAACATGCTTAGATTTTCCACAAGGATTTGCGGAACTATTGAATCATTATTCATAACACAGTACATGATACAGTATATTATGACACATATACAGGGACAATAATTGAGTTAAAACTACATATTTCTTTACTCTTTTTGTTCTGCTCTGTTAAACCATGTGTGCGGCAAATTATCACCCCTCAGTGCGTGTACCAGTGAACGCAAAACTCACACAAATCACACAGAATAGCAAATTAGAATAAATGTATGGCTAAAATGTGCCAACCATGTTGGTTTTATTCTTCTACTGAATGTAAAAAATGTACTTTCTGGTACTATCATATCTATTGAGAGCCATCAGACTGGATACTGAAACAACAAATAGGGTTAAAACACAAAAATTACCAAGCAACTTACTTCATGTTTGAAATTATTGCTGTAACTCCAAAGATCTTCAGGTTTTCTGAAGCTGAGTATGTCCAAGAACAGCAGTAGGCTTGTCTCCAATTTCTCCAGTTCTCCAAAGCACTTGTGTCAGTGTTTCCAGGTGCAGAGATTACCGTGTGGGGCTCTATCTGGATCTTCCCTGAACTAAAGACAAACCTGCAGTTCTTTCAGGGAAATAGATGGAGGAACCTTGGAACTGCCTCATGGAGGCCGATGTTAGCACAGAGGGGTGATGGATGGTGAGTCCACCGAGACAGCACAGCTGGCTGAGGGAGAGAAGGGGAGGAGCTACAACTGCTGATTGTTCAGAGAATTTCAAGATGACTCCATCAAACCGCTCCCACTGACAACGTCCCACCCACACACCCGCTTTCATCTGTCAGTGTGTGTCAGTGACTGTCACGCATTGTATCCTCTGCCTCCGCACATCCTCCTCTATTCTCCTCTCCGCTTTTTCTTCAGGCTCAATGAAAAGTTTGTTCGCCATCTTGCACGCAGCTCAAATTTGCTACTGTTCATCTCCGCCTCTTAATCTTGAAGTAGTTCAAACATGACATTTGGACTCTTTTGTTTGAAACAATGGCCCCAGAACTGCACGAAATAGGGCTCAACACTGGCATCTGCTGGTTGATGCGTAAAAAAAGATAGCATCCTATGAGCGATCAATTTAAGGAATGGTTGGTCTTAATCACAATCTAACAACTCTTGAGCAAGTGAACAACCGATTGATTCTGATACCATTTCTATGCGCGTGTGCACCTTAGATAAAATCGTCTGAATGTTGGAAACAGAAGCAGCATAAAGTGTAAAGTTGTTTATTGGTCATATTAACCACATCTTAGCTCGATAACTTGTGCGTGCACAGTGTCATCACAGTACAGAGCCTGTACGCACTTTATTCCAAAAGACAAAACTGTGAAGCACGGCAACGTGGAAGTGATGTAAGAGGAAGTACTACAGTCAAAAATCACTTACAGCATATTGTGCAACTGCATACAAACTATTCTAAAAAGAGTACCAGAGAACCGCTTAGTGCAAATTAAGAAATGAATTAGTGATGTGACTAGCAGGGCACAAATCACATTGCTATCACATCCTACCTGCATTTACAGAAGCCATCTGATTAAATACTAGCTAGCACCCATGACTTCACAAAGACAGAGTCTCATCAGCGACATACTACCTGAAAGAAGAGAACCGTAATCAAATAAATTCTGACATCCATGGATTTGTGACATTTTGTAGTGTTGTACAACGTCTTGGTTTTGTGCAATTATATTTACTTACAAGAGACAAAAGGCTTCTGTCACTTTAAGAAAAAAGACAGGATCCTAAACTATGTATTAATACTGAAAAAAACGCACAAGGCTTTTAATACAGAGTGTACTAGTCATTGATTGAAAAAGGCAACCTGTCACACATATTCATGGCCCATGAAATACTGCTCAACAACAGATGGAGACAATAAAGCAAAATCTCCCCGACACTATTAGCTATAATTCTCATTTGTTATTTCTGCATTATCTGGCAGGAATGAAGCATTTTGGCAAGGGCTTTGATCAATGACAGCTTTGTTTTCAGCTTTACCCAATCCAAGTCTTCTCTTCATTAATTTGTCCTCATTATTCAGTTTAGTTCGGATTGCAGTTTTTATCTGGCTGCCATCAACACCAAACTTGAGAGCGACGTGATCTAGAGGAAAAACAATGTTATCAGATTTGATGTCTATTTTCTGTTATTAAATTGACATATGATGTGCAGACCTGCATATTTGAAATTCTGCGATATCAAGATGACCATCATCACACATTATTCAAATCTTTACCCATTATGCTTCTCATGATATCGGGGGGGAGTTGAGGCTTCTGGCAGTCTTCTCCGGTTATGTTGGCCCTGCGGCCTTGCAGAGAATGCGTGGCCAAGGTTTCTCGGTCAAAAAGCATCATCAGCAAAGCTGAAGTATATTTCCTGAAGTCTGTGATCTCTGCAACACGCTCATAAAGATTCTTTGGTACTCTCAGGTTTTGAGCAAGATACAGAAATTTGTCATCATCCTTAAAAAAGGGGGGGACATAACACACTGGTTAAGAGACATTAGTTCAAATGGAATATTCGTATTATAGGATAATGGTAAGACTACATCTGACAAATTTGAGGATTTTTTTTTTTACATTTTGCAGACTAAAATGGAAAAATATAATCAGACTAGTTTAAATAACAATGGAAAATATCATCATCTGCTAAATAATCCAAACAATAACCTTCAAGGGACCTGGCCAATCTTCCCAGAACGGTGCTGTTAAGGTAAATAAAAAACATCGAGTGTTTGGGCTCTGACCTCTGCGATGTTTTCAAGCATTCGCATGTCTGCCTCGGGCTCAGGTTCCGCAAGAAATGACATGCTTTCATCATGAGCGTTCTGCAGTGTGACCCCTGGCTCGCTTCCTTGGCGCACTTGGTCCAGAGTGACTCTTAGTTCATGAGCTGTGTGTCTCATCTGCATCATGAGAGCGTTCATCTCTGCAAGTTTAACAAATGCATTCAAATCTCTTTATACACAGAAAAGCAAAAAAACTATTTCTTTGTATAATTACTGATAATCAATACCATTAGTCTGTAAAATGATTTAGCAAAGTAAACTTCTCTCTACCCACCTTTCAGCTCTCTCAGTTCTCTCTCAGCCAACATCCGACACCTTCGCTCATATCGGAGCTGAGCTTGCAGTTGCTCTATTTTCATAAGTAGACTGATGGTGTCTGTTCTGATCCCTGAACTTGCAACAGTGTCTTCATCAAATTCGATGTTCTCACTCTGCCAAATGAAAACAAATTAGAGCTTCAACGCAATTTCTTCAATTACATCTCTATAACTATATGCGGAGAATGAACCATTAACCAACCACTAACTAAACCAAAGGTTTAGGTAACCAACCACTAACTAAACTAACTAATCATCCATATTACATTGTCCAAATGATGACGAATCATTATTAGAATTACATTACAAATTTGAATGTCTCCTTTTCTTGCTTAGAGTAAGAAACTGACTCTGATGGACATATACTCACGGTATATAGTATAGTAACAGTACAAATATTGACTACTCAATTCACTGCATAATAAATAATCGACAGACAGTCCTAAACTAAGACTCAGCTTTTTGTACCTAATATTTAGCCCCTTTTTTGTATAAGATTTCAAATCTTACAGTTCTGTCATTGTTCGAGGCCACTGAAAATAACCGAAAACTGTAATTTAACAAAACGAAACAAAAAACACGTAGGCGTGATGTTATTTCATGCACAGTTACACTGCAAAATCTTCACCTCATTGTTGAGAAAAGGGGAGAATCTGGAGGTTTCAGATAATCTGTATTTAGGAAGCTCCAAAGGATCACAGTCTAGCTCCTGACTCTCTGGGCTGACCTTCATCATTTTGACCGTATGGTGTGTTGGTGATGTTCCAGCGTCTCTCTTTGGTGGCATGTGTAGAGATCTGCGGAGTAAACAAGCTTTGATCAGCTGATCAACGTCAACAAATGTTGCTTTGCTGCACAGCTTGGAGGACAACTTTGAGCCAAACTTTTTATTCGTTCACGTCATCATGTGAGAGTAAAAGGAAAAGTTAGCTAGCCGCTCCACAGTGCATCTCCTCCATCGCCGCCTCCTCCTCCTCCTACTCCCTCCTCCTTTGATTACTTACAGCTGGAGCGATACAAACTGATCTCTGTCAACACTCACACTCGTCATATTTGATGCTAACAAACACAAGGTAGTCCATCACACTCTCACCTGGCCGTTCAGCCTGGTAATACTCGGGTGAATTCACCGTAACGTTACCCCGTGAGGACAAAAGGCAGCGCAGTACATGGAAATACTGCGTAGTAGAGGAAGTAGTAGTACTACTGCAGTAGTGCAGTACATAGATCCCGGTAGCGTTACAGGTCCTTTTGAACAGCGGGGGGAAATGATTGATAGTGAAATATTGCTCCCCCATTAGCCTTTCAATATGTGTGGCGCATACATTTATTGGATCATTGTGTGGTATTTTATTTTAATTTTTCAATTATATGCGGAACAAAGCTGCGAAAACTTCTTCCCCGAGGGAAGTATTTGTCCTCAGTACGAGTTTCCTGCTCATACCATTCCACCAATAAGAATTTGTATTTTTTGCGGTGGTGTATATTTAACCAATCGGGCGCCAGAAGTCAAATAAAAGGCGGGATTACGTCAGATCAGCCAATCAGGTCTATTTAATCGGCCTACAACTACATAGTTTGGTTGATGTGTACCGGACACATGTGGGTTGAATGTTGACTAGAAGTTGAACAGTTGCAGCGATCATAAATATTATTTACTTTAGAATATTTGTCAGTGATTGTCGCCATGTCGTCTTCTTTCTTCATTAAGAAAACGGACAATCCAAAGCTGTCCAAAAAAGGGAAAAATACAGCAGTGGCTAAACGAAAGGTAACGGAGCTGTTAGCAGGTTGGCTAGCCAGCATGCCGAACATTCACTCACTTTACACTTTTTAGACAGTGGGGTCATGTTTTGTTTGTTACAATGTTAACCCACTAATGTTTCTAAAAAAAATCCAGCTCGATGGGGACTCGGGAGCTAAAAGTAAGGGAAAACCCAAGAAAGTCGTCTCGAAACATAACGAGGAGATCTCCAGTGATTCAGAGACAGAAAGGTGAACGCATGATCTGGACGCATTTACTATTTTCTAATTACGTTCTGCGGCTGTAAGAGAACCAAATTAAGTAAGCCATCTGTTGTGATCGTGTTTTTGTTGAACAGCCCCACAGTGCCAAAGAAAAGACAGAGCAATGCAGAGATTGAATATGAGGAGACACCACAGGAGAAGAAGCTTCGATTAGCCAAACTTTACCTTGACCAGTTAAAAGAAGAGGGTAAGACTGATGTTACTACCTCCATCTGTGTCTTAAATGTAATCGCCACAGATGACACTGTTTTCTTTTAAACTTTGACACAGGACATCACTCATGTCAGGAATGTCTGTGTGTACTGATTATGGTATCTGTTCATAACAGAGGAAGAGAAAGCAGAGGAAGAGTCATTTGAGACTGATCTAATTGCGGGAAAACTTGAAGAAGAAGTGGTAAGAAAGTTTTTTTTATTTTTAAAGTGTTTGGTTGCTATTTATTAAAAAGATAAATTGTGATGGTCTGTGGTCATCTTGTGTATGTGATCCCCTTCCCAGCTTGAACAGAGAGGAAAGCTCCAGCGACTTATTGCCAAAGATGTACGTATCTGACTTTACACCTTTCTTTTCCACTCTCACTGTTGTTCTACAATCCATCCATGACAAATGTGATTTTAAATTTGTCTTCTCTTCTATGATTTAGCTCATTCCACCAGATGCCTCAGACATCAGAGTGTTACGAGGACACAAACTTCCAGTTACCTGTCTGGTCATCACCCCCGATGACAAGTGCATCTTTACGGCGGCTAAAGATTGCTCAATCATTAAATGTTAGTACATGGAAAAGCAGTGGTGTAAATTGTCTTAAAGTTGTGGAGGCTGATTTCTTAATTCAGCAGTCTGTCTTTTTTCCTATACTTTCAGGGGATGTTGAGAGCGGGAAGAAACTGCACACAATAGCTGGTGGTCGGAAAGGCACAGAAGATCGCCATGTTGGGCATACAGCCCATATCCTGTGCATGACTATATCATCAGATGGCAAGTACTTGGTGAGTAGTAATCTCCCTGTTAGTAGTTGTAGTAGTCAGTAGTTGAGTTATAAATGAAATGCTAACAAAGTCGTCATAATTCCTTTCAGGCCTCAGGAGATATGAACAAACTCATCATGATCTGGGAGGCAGAAACTTGTAAACACCTCTATAAATTCACAGGACACAAAGGGCCTGTGTCGGTAAGATCTCTGTCTTCCTCTCACGGTATGTACAGTAACCTCTCCTCCGCAGAATTTAGCTCACATCTCTCTTTCATAGGGCCTTTCGTTCAGGAAAGGAAGTCACGATCTGTACAGCGCCTCTCATGATCGCTCAATCAAGGTGTGGAACGTGGCCGAGAATGCATACGTGGAAACCCTGTGAGTAAATGACGAGATCACAATTAAGTTATCCTCACACACTTATTCGTTTTCACCTTTGAAATGTTTGCGACTCTCTGCAGCTTTGGGCATCAGGATGCCATAATGGGATTGGACAGTCTGAGTCGGGAGCGCTGTGTGACCGCAGGAGGAAGAGATCGCACCGTCAGGGTGTGGAAGATCGCAGAGGAGTCTCAGCTGGTTTTCCACGGCCACGAGTGAGTCTTCCTGTTTAGTACATGCGTTTTGTGTTTGTTTGGGGTTCCAAAGTGGGTTTACCTCAATTAGTATGACCTCACTCTCTTGCACAATTTTCTTAACAAATTCATTCCTGCTGCTTTTGAGGTGAAAGAAGGAAGTAGTGGGACAAAAAAAAAAAGAGATACTTAGGCGCATGTCTGGGAGAGAGCACCATGTCCAACATCAGTACTGTAGATAAGAGTTTTCTTATTTATAATCCGTGCACAATTTATTCTTTATGATTTATGTGCAATCCTAAAAGACAGTCGGCTTAAAAATTGAGATGCAGAGAGAGACCAGTGCACAAACACCCCTCTTAAAGTCAAAAATGTATTGCTTGAAGAGGAGGATTTAGAAAAGGTTATTTTCTGATGTATTTGAGGATTTGCCTAATCCGTCTTTTGAACTTTGGACAGTGTTTTTCTCCACTTCAATTAGATTTAAACAAAAACTTTTAACCCTGGATTTTAAATCATTTACTATTATCCAGAAACCAGAATAGTTTCAAGTATTTGATTCTCCCGTTGTCATTTCCACTCTGAATATTAGACCATTGGTCCCACTTGAGAATACACTCTAAGAAATGTTCTGTCCTTATCGCTGCCTCCTCCAGGGGTTCCATTGATTGTATCCAGCTCATAAACGAGGAGCACATGATAACGGGAGCTGACGATGGGTGAGACTCAGTAGAACTATTTCCCAGTCATAATTTCTACAGTTATACCAGGTTCTAATTCTGCTTACAGGCTCATTTATTTTTCTCTTTGTGTCCCCTGCCTGATGTTATGAACACCCTCAGCTCTTTGTCTCTTTGGAGTGTCAACAAGAAGAAGCCTCTCAGCACAGTAAAGCAGGCTCACGGTTGCCATGGTGATGCAGGCCTGGAGCAGCCTCATTGGGTAGCATCGGTGGCGGCGCTTCAGAACTCCGACACTGTAGCCTCAGGTGCCTCTGTCTGTGAGGGTCCTCTTCACCAGCTTTTTTTTTTTTTTTTTAAAGAGCACATTTGCATAATATGCATAGAAATTAATTTAATCTTGTCACAATTAAATTTAATCAGCATAATGAATACATTGTCTTGATTTTTAAGTACTCTATGTATCCATAAGTATATTTATGTATGGCCGTAGAAATATGACGTAACCATGGTGACCTCTCTACAGGTTCCCACAATTCAAAGGTGCAGCTGTGGAAGTGTGGTCAGAATTACCGCCACCTGGAGCCACTTTTCAGTGTACCAGTGGTGAGCTTTTACCTGCTTTTCATGCTAGATATTGTCCAAGTACTTGTATCCAAAATTTTACATAATTTCAATTCATAATCTTTTGGTATTTGCTAAATTTGATTCCTCTCTTCCTCCAGTCTGGTTTTGTCAACAGTCTGAAGTTTTCAAGCTCTGGACAGTTCCTGGTGGCCGGGGTTGGACAAGAGCACAGGTAACTGGACAAAAGGATCTGAACTCTTTGGCGCTGTCTGCACGGTCCTTGGTGCTTTTTTTTTACAAAGCGTGTGCAGATTAAATTACCTAAGCCTCCACTAGATGGCACTGTTAATACATCTTTTAACCCCTTTTGCTCTATCGGCGGAAGCGTTGAGTTGATTTCCATTGCAGCCTCAAGTTTGACGATTTATTAGATCAGTTAAAGTATGTTGAAATAAAGCAGGTCACCAATAATGAGAGAAACCTAAATATTTTATGAGGAAATGTTATTTTTTAATTGTTTTTTTGTTTGTTTATTCTCTTAAGTGATAAATCCAGCAGGATATAACATTATTATCGTTAACCGTCATTATTTACTATTTTCCAGGTTGTTGCTCACTCAGAATGGTAATATCTGATCAGCTTGCTTAAAAACAAACAGAACCAAAACAGCAAGCTTCAGGCTACGTCAAGAAAATAAGATTTTGTTGCCGTAGGGCGTTGTGTTGGGACTGTCGTCTCTCCAGACATCGCAAACTGATTAAATATGTACAATAGCCAACTTCCATGCTACTTTCGCTGACAGCGCGTCGTGACTGAGCTAAAGGACATTCAAGTTGGAGCCCAAACTTGGAATCACCCCATTTAATGTGATGCTCACGGAACTGGTAGATTCTGATTACCATGGAGATTGAGAACATTTGCAGAAAGTATTCTCATCAGACTGTGATTATTTTTGTTTCAAAAATTCAGATTTAGGAAATTAGTTTTTCTCCAGAGAGGTTTTGCGTCTCCTTGCGTAATCCTCCACCAACCAGCTCTTATCGTCGCACGAATCGCCAAGTCCAGCGGCTAAATCACAGTTTGAATTGTGTTATTGAGCACAACTTAAACTGCCATGTTTTGTTTGTGCTATTTGTCTTTAATTTTCCACACTGCTGGGGTTCTAATAAGACAGGAGAGATTGTTGGTCTGCCACTGCGGGAAGTGTTGGCTGCTGAGGGTAACCACCAAAGGCTGGTCGTTGTAGCACTAAATGTTGATCGCAATCTGCGTTTAGATAAAAGCTCTGTCCTACAAAGTGCATTATTCAACACGGTCGCCCTTGACGGCGTACAGCATCTCCACGTTTATGTCTGACTCCTATGTTCCTCATATATTACTGCAGGTTGGGAAGGTGGTGGAGACTGAAAGAGGCAAAGAATGGGGTCTATATCATTCCACTGAAAAGAAAATCTCGGGAGGAGGAAGCCAAGACTGCAGAATAGTGAACTGTAAATTGTCTTATTTTTTTCTTGTAAATAAAAAGTGTTTAACGATTCCTTGTGTGTCACTTTTGTGTCATACCTCTGGCGTTTATCAAAACCAAATGTGTTTTAAAATCCGAATCGGCTCGACAAAGGAGGCGACTAAATCTTACAAGATGAACCTGAAATCATTTTAATGGGAAAAACTCTGGCGTTGGACACACTTTCAAATAATTTGAACAATCAAATGTTAAGAGTTGAATGCATAAAGAACAATGAGATCCACTGTTATAATTATTTATCAAAGATGTAATGTTTGCACTACTTTGAAGCTCCTGATGGTTTGTGCGTCTGTTATTTATATCTCTTGACTGGTAAGCGATGGGGAAACGAGGCTGAATTGGTTCAAGGCCTTGTTTTCACAACTGTCATGCTAGTTTTATGTTAGAGGAAAAACTCAAATACCCTTTGTGCTCCACCAGTCCATTTCACAGACGCAACTGTTGCTGTTTGTTTATAAACCTAAACTCTTTTTGCAGCCTTGCCTGGGGAAATCCATCTAGGAGCTGATTTGCAAACATGAGCATGTCTCCTAAAGCTACACAAAGTCAAATGAAGAAGCAAAACAGCGAACCAGCGGTAATGCAGAATGGATGTGTTCTAATGGGCTGTGATTTGCGGGGTGACTCTGAATACCAGTCTGACATTAAAACTCGTTTACCGAGCTGCAGTCCGAGCCCAACGGGTTGTTACCTCTTTCTTCTACCTCACGTACAGATAATTTTCTATCATGCTTTCATTTAGTTTAGTGTTGACTCTTTAACACTGAGCATGGTCACGCTCGCTGTCAATTAAGTGGTTATATTCACACACAGCCATAAAGTCTGCTCAACCAAAACAATAGAATTCCCTGCAAATTTCAGTTCTTATAGCGGTTTGCTCATAAATAAAATGGGGGTACATTGTGAAAGTTTAATCATTCTCTTAAAGACTTAAAGGCTTTTGTGAAATAGCACAAACCGTCTATTATGCTCACTATCTCTCCAGAACTTTCTCTCCACACAAGTTTCAGCATAGCACACACACATTTTCTTGTGTTTTTTGCATTATGGTGGTGACTTTGGAAAAGTTAGACTCACTGGCTTAGATTTTAATCATTATTTAGGAAAGTTGAAGCTCATAAATACATGTATAACTGCTTATAACTCCTGTAAAATTGGGAGGAATAGCCCAGTAAGCATAACATTCATTTATGATGGGAATCGGTAAAATAAGACTGATAAAGATCCTAAACCTGGTACTGATAAAATGAGTATAAAGCTTTCTGCTCTGTGTATATTTCATACATAGAGCAGATAAGCTAAATTTCCCATCCAAGCAAAAAGGTTGAGGGTTTCAATCTCCGTACCTTTGCATGGGACAAATACAAGACTTAAATGTGTGATCAATTCCAAAAGGAAAGTTTCGTCTAAGCTCGTATATGACGCCAAGAATTGAAAATGTGATAACACTCTAATAATCTCTTTTAATATTAAAAAACATTTTATTTACATAAATTACAGGAAAGCACAAACTGTTATACAGAGTCACATTGTCCATTATATTATCAACACATTGTCCATTACATTGTCTAGTTTCCTAGTTTTTAATCACGATCACTATTGTTAATTACACATTTTGTTTAAATGAAGGGTTCCCTTACTTAATAGCATTTTTGCCAACGTCTTAAATATGTGTATATATTCACAGCACTGTAAGGACGAGATAAGAACAACCTTTTGTTTTGCTTAACACAATGATTGCTTCACAACCACCCAGTTGACAAGACTTGGTATGACAAGGCACAGTGCATTGAATCACATCTATCAGAAAACCAAGGAAATCATCACGGCATGTTAAATTCTATACAAAAAGGCTTTACATTGGACTTGATACGTACAGCTCACTGTAGGAACATCATTTAGCTTTCACAGTCACTGTCACCTTTCCACCGTCTGTCAGGCCGCTCAGACGCAGCTATCTCTCCGCAGCGCGTTGATGGCACAGAGCCGCTGTCACAGGCGACTCTGTTTGATGAAGGATGATTGATGATTGTTGATGGTCTTTTGTTAGGTTTGGAGAGGAGCCTTTTTCACAAGGAGGAGGTTGTGGAGTCGACCACCTCACGACCATTACACACCGCCGGGACGTAGTTGGAAGCTGATCCTGAAAATAAAAAAAAAAGAAAATAAGATGAGAAAAAAAATCCACCAATGTTAAGCGGAAATCTAAAAGCAGAATGAAGGAAATGTCTTTTTTTGCAGTTTGGCTTTCATTTGCCACCTACAAAGCTGCACTCTGACAATTATGGAGATTTTTACTTGTCAAAATTTAAAATACAAATATTTGGTGACAGGAATTATGCAAATGTCGGCTTAATTATTGAAAAAAATGTGTGAAAAATACAAAAACTAATTCTAGAGACCTTTATTTTGTTTAGAGCACAGATACAGTCAAATAAAAAGCACAACTTCTGCGTTGTCTGCTTTAAATTTGTGTTTTTGATACTAATTAATGCAATTTAACTTATTAATGCTAAGATGAAGTGTGATGGCTGGGTTAAATTACTACCTACTACTAATTAAATGTTAAAAATTAAGCTCCATTCATTATAATCAAGGTTTCATTTCATTACATAACTCATGATTCATTCAATATTTCAGTGTTAGTTTTTCCCAGTCCATGAACTGTACTTTATTTTATATTTTCCTGTTATACTCAAATTCTCTCCAGCCCAGTCAGTCATGTTTTCGCCACTGTCTCATGTATTCACAACTTCCACATTCCCAGTTATTATTGGCCCACATTGATCGGGATTATTACTCAATGATGCGTTCCAGTCTGAGTTCAATAACATAACAACACTTAGAGCAAAAGGAGCTGTTTCTAAATCAAACAACAGTCAGTTTCTCTAAGTGAAAACATTTTGGAGATCCCTTTAAACGTTACACTTAAGTCCTCCCCTGGTACACCATAACAGCAGGAAACATATTCTTCAATCCCTGCAGAAATATTTCTCACGCGTATATTACATCCAGATGAAACCTCTGAAATAAATGCAACATTAAAAAACATAACAGCCGCTTTAATTCTTCTTCCTGACTGTGTGTGATGGTGCAATATATTGCAAATGTTTCCTGCAAGGCGAGAGTTGCAAAAAGTATTTCATTGTACGTTTTTCATCCTATCTTGCAATCTGAAATGATGAAAATCTAAAATTGTGCTCAGGAGTCATGAAAACTTTGTCAAAACCAAATTTTCATCAAATGTGTGTATTGTGAAGCGTCCTCTTCAAACGCTCATCGGTCTCGTCTTTGTGTTCTGCCGATAACTGTGTGTATTTGATATTGAGTGAGTGAAAAGTGATGGGCGTTGGTACCTTTTGAGTAGCTGGAGCTGGGAGCAGAGGCGGACGCAGACACCGTGGCGCTGAAGCGGTTCGTCGTGACTCTCAGCGTGGACACGTTCTTCTGGGGCTGGAACAAGATGATGTGGACTTTGGGGGCAAAGAGGCAACCGAGCACCACCGACCCGCTGAGACTGACAGAGATGCACATGGTGGTGGTCTGTACCTGAGGACGACAGAGGACAGATCGCTCATTTACTCAGCTTAGTTCTTCATCATCCTTCCCATGTTATTCCCAAATGCTCCTCTTTCCATGGAATCTCCAACTTTTTACTCCGATTCTGCTCCTAACATTGATATTGTCAGGTACCTTCTCTTTTCTAGAGGTCGCTCCCAAATTAATCATAACCTTCCTGTCAAATATGAACATACATCCAGTCGATGCTCATCATCATTTCATTGTCTTTCTGTGCACTTCAGCCTTACATTTTCAGGTTCATCATCGCTACATAAGCTCATATATCTGACCGATGAATTATTCAAAGGAAAAGGCTAACTCAAAAAATTACTCCATAGCTGTAAATAAATAAATGTATATTATATATACAGTGTATAATGATATTGCACGGTCTCTCCAGGTGGATTTGGTTTTTCAGAATGCATGGCGATGACCACATTAAATAAACACAAACACAGAACCCCCCTTGCGTTCTTTCCACTCTTTTCTGTCACATCCTGTAGATATTTAGCAAACATTATTTACACATGCAGATTTGAATTATGCATGTGTACGTTTAAATGGTTTTTGTGCACGGACGCGAGGCTGACGATGAGAACAATGCGAACGATGAGGCAAAGACCTGCTGGCTGCAGTCAGGGCTTTGTTAGTCATATTTCAGCTGCTAATATGAGTTGACTGCTGGGGTCACCATCGCTTCCCACCCCACTGGTTACCCCTGCAGTCCAGGAACTTCTATTTGCAGAAGCGCAGCGTGATGTGAAATCGGTTCTAAACATACTGCAAAACAAAAATGCAGTAGTATGCAATACTGGAGGAGAAGAAAAAAAAACTGCGATTTTAACACAACCGATAGTGTGACTGAAAGCATTCGGCTCATCTGTTGTCTTATGGATCATCTCTGACATTAGAATTTATTTTTAGCCGTTTCTTTTATTTGACAGATTTTCACACAAAGCATCATGTTGTTTTATGACAACATTGTCTTCCTGCTTGAAATTGATTGCACATTTTTATTCATTCTCAGTGGGTTTTTATTGGTGCGTCAAATTCATTTCATTTTAATGATACCTTAATTATATATGTGTGTGTCTGTTTGTGTGTGTGTAAAAACATAAGCAAAAAAACATGTGAAAGTTGATTCAGTGACATAAATATTGCTGGGATGATGAGGATATCTGTATTTATGAGCGTGACCTTGGCTTTATTATGATTCATTAGGGAACAGGGCTGTTCTCTCATTAGAGATTTCTCTAATGTGTTATCCAACCCTGTTTGAAATGTGGCAACTGAACCCGCAGCCATTATTATTGATGTCACATCCAAAGCATCAAGGTCTCTGTGTTGAAGAGCCAACCTTTCATTCTTTCAATTACTGTGTGCGTGTGTGTGTCCAGCGTGAGCCTGCCTCACTCTCCAGTGTTCTATCAGTCTCATACTTTTCACTCAGGGTGAGAAAATGTAAACGGTTGATCACTGACGACATGAAAAGCCTCAGTTACCTCATGATGAGGCAAAGTGTGTGTGATGGTAGGCACACTCCGCAACCCCAACCCCCCCACACATACACCCCAGACCGATCTGTTTGCACAACAAAGGCCTTGTGTACAACCTGACCAAATGTTGTCGTGGCAGAAGCCTTGAGTCTGCCCAAGGCGCCAGCAGTCGCAATGTAACACAGTCTGTCAGATTCATGCCCAATCTTTTGTCTTATCCGTCATTTACTCCTCTAATGGTTGTGAATATTCATCCAAATTATTTGTGGTCATTTCATGTCATGGCTATAAAGCTGCCAACTCATTAGATGTCATATTAATCCTTGGTGATTTGAATAATAAAAGGGTTAGTTGTGATTCTGGTATGGGAAGGTTATTCCAACAAATCATCTCCGCTGAATCTTCAGAATCCATCGTTTGCACACAAAATGCGTCCCAGAGTGCTTAGTGATCCATGAATCAGTGCCACTGTCACTAATTATTTCTTCCAATACATCCAGGCCTCTACAGTGTCTTTGTTCTTGACTTGAAAGATTCTACGGCGCACATGAAAAGAAAGTGAACTCTTTTCATGACAGAGGGGGATCAAATGGAATGGCAAAGTGATAGCTTCTTTAGGATTTGTTTAACTCGCCAAGTGTTGTCATGTAAAGACTATGTCTTATATTTACTGACAATTTGTGGCCAGTTTTCAGGCAAAAATCAGTGAAATAGCACATAATCCATAATCCCTGCAGGTTTTCCTGGCTGCCAAATGATGGAAACAATGTGTTTGGGTTAATGCATTATATATGAATGTTCTTTATGTGTGACCAAAAAGAAGGGAGGAAGGAAGGAAGATTCATTCAAGTGGAAGGTGGAACTGATTTATCATTGCTGCAGGAGAGGAAACGACTCTGTTTTTCTAGCACCTTGGAGAAGCAGGTGTCAAATTTGTGATGCTCATTGAAAACAGTTTGATCGGGCAGAGACACACGCGTACAGAGAGAGAGAGAGAGAGGTAGGCCAACATGTTTTATCATGATAAATCACATCAAAGACGCAAAAGCATCAATATTAAAGTAAGTATCTCTCACATATACTTTCTTAGTCTTCCGTCTTTAATTGCCTGCTGTGCTCTGACTGTGGTCATTGTTTGGATGTAAAATTCAACTCCTCTGATCGGCAAACGTGCAACCGTGTTTACCTAAGTGTGACTGTAATTACACACTGAAGAAGGTCTTCAACGCTACCGTTTGGAGTTTAAACGGTTGCTGTTTGCAGTGTAATTACATCATTTGCTCAGTCGGGACACTCCTCCATCCCACCTCCGCCATGTCAGCAGCCCCCATCAATTATTTCTTAACGAGACCGTCCATTTCAATCCCTACGCCACCTCTAGGGCCAAATGTACTTTTGTCACAAGTAACACGCGTATTCAAATCTCCCTATATTTATCATGCTGTTAGTTCTATTCTGCTGTTTCCTGCAAGCATAATTCCATCTTCTTCCAGATTCAAAAATATGCACATTTCATTACATACAATTTTACATGCAGCATCCGTGAACTATTCTGACATTTATACCTTTAGGCTAGTCAACTCAAGCAATCGAATTCATTAAGTAACCTAAAATTAGTTTGTATCTGGTTTATGGTTGTAGTAGTTCAAGGCAACTGGAATCAAAGTTTACTGTTGAAGATGTTTTCAAGTTGTGGTATCTGTTCTAAACTCGGTACTTCTGAGTGTAAATGTTGGCAGTGAAGTTAGTTACCCTGTAGTCACTGGCGGTGACGTAGAAGATGGGCTGGAAGGCCAACCAGATGATGCAGGTGGTGTACATGGTGAACCCGATGAACTTGGCCTCGTTGAAATTCTCTGGACATTTGCGGGTCTTGAAAGCGTAGACCGTGCAGAGGATGATGAGGATGCAGTTGTAGGTGAGAGACATGAGCATGCTGGAGTCTTTGCTGTTACACTTGAGGGTGACCACGTCTCTCTTCTCCGGGCTCACCTCCTTCCTGACCCCTGGCGTTTCAACCAGGAGCCAGATAACGGCCACCAGCAGCTGGCAAGAGATCAACGCGCCACAGATGGCGACCTGGGAGGCCGGGCTGATGAAGCGAGGCCGCTGGGCTCCATCCTTCACTCCGCTGAAGATCCGAGCGATACGGTTGGTCTTTGTGAGGAGGGCTGAGTAACACACGGCGAACGAGGTGCCCAAGCCGAGTCGACGTAAGGTACAAACGGCAGTGGACGGTTTGGCGATGTAGATGAAAGTCATGCTGTAGCACATAAGAACTCCCAGCAGGAGGAGGTAGGAGAGTTCACGTCCACTGGCCTTCACCACGGGGGTTTCATTGTTCTTGAAGAATAAGCCGAATACTGATAGAGTACACATAATACCAAGGCAGGAGATGGAGACGGGCCCAATGGCCCAGGCGTCTTCCCAGCGGATGTATTCTTCAGGTAGATCATAGCAGCCTGTCAGGTTATCCAGGGGCCACTGACCGAAGCTGCAGTCATCACAGGTGAACTCATCCTGAAGGTACTGGAAGGGCTGACAAGGGATACAGATCCAACAACACACATCTCCGGGCTGCATGCTCTTCACCTCGTTCTTCCTGCAGGGGTCACTGCACTGGGATGTAGGTGGCACGAGGCCACGCCAGGGTACCAAGCTGGTGTTCAGGGTCAGGCTCTGCTCCCAGTAGCCCACCTTCTTGTAGACAAACTTTCCGTCTTCTTTGTGGTAATGAAAGAGGTTGTAGCGGCTAATGCTGTCACCGACGGCATCGAAGCGCACCATGTTCTCAGTGTCTGCCGGTCTGAAAGGAGCTGATAAGAAGCAGACATAGAGGAGCGTTGATTTCAAGCTGCTGTCAATGAACTCATTGCATCAATAAACGCAATTCAAGACAAAAACACATCCTTCCCACTGATGTTGGCCTGCTGAAAAATCCAATAATCTTCTTGAATAAATAGAAAGACAACAAGAAAGATTGCAATAGAACAATGTAATTTTAGTCTAAATGCCACGCGTGTTTACAATTTGTGCGTTATATCAGCCCAATTGATCAGCTTTCACAAAAAAATGTATAACCTATTAAAACTTAAAGTTCAAGAGAATACTTATACATGAAATGA
>OMNV01007615.1:72654-89145 GCA_900303265.1 Brotula barbata
AATACTTATACATGAAATGATGTCACCGTCTTGTGAAAACACCAACATTAAAGAAAAGATTGAAGTGACCAACAAAGATAACCTTGTTGGAATACAGTGTTTGGAAAAAGATTTAAATGAGCAGAATTATCTCGACTAAACAACATATTTAAAGATACATTTCTAATGAGAGTGAAAGTATTCACTATGTATTTCTGTGGAAAGTTGGGTATCGTAGTGTATGGACTGAGTGGAGGAGCAGCACGGCTGTTTTTTTCCAGACAAGGTGAAAAAAGGGAGGAAAGTTTGAGTACAACATTCACTTTTACGCCCTGAATTATCATCGCAAAGGGAATAACAAATACCAAGGGGGTCAGCAAAACCATTTGTATGCCTCTTGTTGCTCAAGGTTACATCTCTCTCTCTCTCTCTCTCTCTCTCTCTCCCTATGACAAACACAGGTAAGCAGGACACCGCAGCGACAGGGTTTCTTCATTGTGACCTGCTGACCTTCGGCCCATTCATTCCTGTGACCCCCTTATTTTTTTTTGCTCACCTTCAAACTTGGTTTTCAGGATGAATTCCTTGTAGAAGCGTTTGCCGTTACCTGGTTTCATGGCATCACACACCTTGGATGTGTTGGAGCATACGGCTTGCCTCATGTTATGCAGAGCGTATGCCATGGCGTACACTGCATTCACCACAAACATGATCTTGGATTCTTGTTCAAATGTTCCATCACGCAGGCTGCGGTCGCTGCAACCATGTTCCTGTAGGCTGCAGCCAAATCTGTGCTCCCAAAACTCCTTGAACCAGGGGTTCCTTGTGTTGGTGTATGGGTTCAGCTTGGTGAAGTAGTCTTCGAACTCTCTGATTGCATAGGACGCCAGCTCGATGGTGAACGCCCCGTCTGCCGCGGCCTCGCTGCCCCTCACCACGCTCTCCTGGGCCCCCCAGCCGTCACTGGCCACCCAGGTGAAACTGACGTTCATGCGTGCTGCAGCCACCAGCAGCTCACGGGCGTCTTCGCTGCGGGTGAACAGGATGACCACCTTCGCATTGGACTTCTGCAGCAGGGAGCGGATTACATTCTCGTAGCCCTGCCGGTTCATGGAGCGGCTCACCTTGGCTGATGTCGCAATACAGATTTGGCGAGAACGGGCCTCCTGCTGGAAGGCATCAATGCCCGTCTCTCCGTAGTCACCCTCCGACGCTACTGTTGACACGTACGTCCAGTTGAAGTAACGCAGGATCTCAGCCATGGCCTTAGCCTGGTAGAAATCAGCCGGCACGGTGCGGGCGAAGTAGTCATAGCGGGACTTATCACTGAGCTTTGCACTGGTGGAGGCGTAGCTGATCTGAGGAATCTGGAAAAGTCGCAGTAGATTGGCCACCTAGAGAGACAAGATAAGAAGAAATGGAGGACGTGTCAGTGATCTAACCGCACAAACATCCATCTCGTTTGATCAACCATGTGAAGTGTTTTCCAGTTGTGATCACCCTGTTTGAGGAAGATTCTCTTCTATGCTGCACTGCATGGGGTGATGTCAGTCATATCAATTGGCTAATTATTGGTGATGATGTTAATTTGGCCCGGTCAGCAGTTTGATCTACTTTACATGCTGGCAACCATGGGAAACTGCTGAATGTCAACTTTAAGGTACTACAACTTTGGGCTGTATCCTCAGTTTACCTCGTGTGTTTATGTCTCCCATTTTCAACTCATAGATGTAAATCTGGCCTCGCCAACATCGAGCTGCTCTTTGTTGTGTTTTGGGTCTGATGCAAAGAAACGGAAACAATCCACGTTCCTCTCTTTCAAACTGTTCACTCTGTCAGGCATCCACATCAGCAGAAGCCGCTGCCACAAATCCCTTCACGGGAAATGTCAGATAACAACAACAGTGGCACACAGATAAAATGTTATCGGTGTGTTTTTCCTGTTTTCTCAACTTAACACTTCTCTGTCCGGTCATTCAGTGTGTAATGTGTCATCTCGCTGTGTGGCTGAGACACGGGCTTATGTATTGATTATTTTGTGGTGAAGATAGTGGTCGGTGAGATGATAATCTTCTCTTTTCTGGCTGTGTTGAGCTTTTTACACCAGCTTGCTGAGGTCATAACACGAAAGCGTGCCAATTATTCCCTAAGCTGGAATTACATATTCAACTATCAGCGAAAATTGACAAAACATGCCGTTTATGTCTGTGTTTATCACGAGATATAGAGCTTAGCGAAAACCCATGAGTGCACTAAGGCTGTCTCCTCCCTCTGGCTTCACGCTGTGCCTGGAGGCCTCCCAAACAATGGTATCGCCTTGAATGTAATTGGAACCTTCCATTTTCTCACTCGGTCCTAATAAAAGTACTATTCTCTCTCCCAACTTGCTCATTCCACCCACCACGAGTGTGAACAGATTCATCAAACTGCCGTGTTTTGTATTTTATCTGTATTGTATATGTGTACCAGAGGTTCAAATGCTCTGTTCTGCACAACAGTAACAGAAATTCAAGAAAGTCATAAGAATATACGAGTTGCTGGAAAATATGCATGCGTGTCTTACTTCAAGGATTCTGGAACTTTCTTTGTAACTATTCTGGTAGTCTTATGGTAAATAGACACATATTTTTATTCATTCTGAGATATCTTAAGTGATTTTCGCTTCTTCCAAGTTTGGGTCATTCATTGCTCAGCCTCTTGAGTCACATTTATATTCTTGAAGAATTCATTCTATAGCAAATTCACTTCATGCCATTACTATGTAAAGTGAATCATTAGCGAAGAGACAACAGTGGAGTGAAGCACTTAGGGCAGACAGCTTACATGGTGAAGGCAATGCAAACATTGTGTGTTTAGCCTCAGAAATGACTGACATTAACCCTGAACTCACAACAGCCACATTCTTAACCGCCTCCAGTTCAAACCCCCCAAAGACAACACGAGCACGCCGCAAACTCTTGAGGGGATGAATGGAGTAAATGTGATGTACTTCCATAGCGCAGCACACCCGGCAGTGGTCCTTTCCAACGTCTCTGGCGGAATATAAGACAGCGGTCTCATCACATTATCATTCACCACAGAGAGACATGATTTCTTTTGTTAATGCACGGCGAGACCGAATTAGGACTCCTGCATTAATGGATTCATTTATGCTGCCTTGGACGTACAGTATTTCATATGCAGAGGGCTACACTGATTCACTCACACACGCACACTCACACACGATAATGAGGTAGCTTCCTCTTCCAGAGTTCTCAGACAGGCAGTTGGCCTTCATCAATACAATCTTGGAGAATCTTGACAGCACGCCTTTCAGGACGGCACTGGAGTGTGTGACATGGACCGTCTGTTCATTTTCTCTCTCTCTTACTCTCACTCTCTCTGTTGTAAATACACTAATACAGGAGGATGATATACCGACTGGGCAGATAAGTAAAGGTTGATTCTCATAACGTAACATAATATACACGGTGATTATGATGGTAAATGTTTGCTTTTTGTTATTGCACACAGGATCTTCATCAGAGAAAATGGTGTTATTTGTGTGTGTTGTTAAGCAATCGCTGCAGCATATACAATACAATGAGATAAAAGGACACAAAAAGAATACATAACTTCTACTTCAATACTTATCTACAGAAATTCACAAGAAAAGAATAATTTTCTCAACTCTCTCTCGCTCTCTCTTGTGGGCAGATTCATGGACAGATACGAGGCCGTGTCTCAGACCAAAACACAACAGCGTAGATATCCAATGAAAAATAACCTCATTCTTCTCTCTGCTTTCTCTGCTTGGTGTGCATCTATAGAAAGTCTTGGCAGAATATGAAATTTAGAATGTATTAATCTATTCCACACATTATTTCTCTTTCATCTTAACAGATCAAGCTACCCTCTAGTAAGCGTATAACATCCAATGATCATTGAACTCGTCTAACACGTCAAAGCAGGTGGACTGTAATGAGCGTTGACAATCTGAGCGCTACAAGGAACACGTAGGGATGAAACACCTCCCATACTGATACTTTTCTTGTCATTTTTGCAATAATTGAGTAAATACGTATAAGATGTGGCCTGGGGAACGGTGCTGTGGAATTCCAGGCCAGAGAGCTGAAACTCTGAGGACAGATATGAGAGACAGCATGAACACGGACCATCTCTTACTCATGTGTCAGTTATGATTCTTACAACACGGAAAGTCCATCTGTATTGTACGTCCCCGAGGCCCCTGTCAAGCTGGGACATACTGTAGACACATTTAATGACGTGTAGAATGAAATCGCTATGTTTTCCTTTGGCACAATTTCTGCTGATCAGAAATTACGTGTACAAAAATATCAGCAAATAAGAAAATGATTCAAATAAAATACTGACAAAATGGACCCACAGTCCATAACTACAAACCTGAACCACATGTAGGGCTTGGAGCCAATACACACACATAAATGCTTAAAATATAAGAGGCCCACATGAGGACCGAATACAATGTCAAATGTGTGATACGTGCATCACTCTGAGCTTTCGGCTGAATGCGCGCTGTGAAGAGAATCCATCATGCCATATTACAGTAGTTCGAGTGAACAAAGACAACTAAAAAAAGCACAGATTACACAGTAATTTCACTGACTTTGCATTATGTGACACACAGCTCTTCTCAAACTAAAGACACGCTCTCTGTGCTCATCATTTTGGACGGATGTTCTCTCAAAGACTTCTTGAGCCAAACACAAGGACAGCACGAACAAAATAACTACGAGCAGGTCCTAGTACGAGAAAAATGCAGTAGTTTGATGACGAGAAAGTATGTGGTGTTATTTTTGGGTTATTTGTGTAACCTGATATTTAGGTAATAAGAGCACTAGATTGGACCTCATATTAACCCATGTAGGAAGGCTACTGTGGGTCACTTGCCCTGTATGGGGCCCCTCTTCAACCCATATGGGCTAACCCATGTGGGCCTCCCTGGAAACTGAGGACAAAATTATCTGGGCCTCACATATCAGCCCATAGGTGCAACCCCTTTGGGCTCTAAATGGCTGTGTTGGCTGGGTGGAGACAGAGAATAACATGAGACCCCTCATTTAATGGATGCATTCCATTCTCAACAAAAGCAAGAATTGGTCTGATGGCAGCTGCATTATTTTAGCTTGTTTATCCTTTAACCCAATGAAAAAAATCATACGGAGACTCTCTTCCCATTGCTTATTTAGAAGCGAGTGTATCCAACAAGAGGTTCTTAAAGAAATCCATTCATATTCAGTCCAAGCTATAGCCGAAAACAACAGTATCAAATTCATTCACTTAAGTCATTTACTCCACCATCGCCACTTTGTTTTGTTTCCCATCGCTTCAATCTACGGCGTTGTTATTATGCTCCTCTCACTACACTAAAACATACGCTATGTGCCATAAATGAGAACACGGTAGTCTGTAAGTTGTTGATTAATGTATGCTTGCATTAACACTTAGGTTTTGTATAGCTGGGAATGCAGCGTATGTTCTTTTTCAGGAGGACACGATTCTCTGTATTAAACATCACTTATTTTTTCCCGGCACCCTAACAATGCTCACCGCGACACTGACCTTTCAAGCTGCTCTGAGGTACAAGGATCTGTTTGTGGAAATTGTTGCTCTTTATTATCTGTGTCTCAGAACTTTGAAGTAGCACTTATAGCCTCTAGTATTTGTGAAATATGCGGGATACGTTCAGTAATTGACTGTTTGTGAGACTGGAGTGCGGCACTCTTGTCACGCAATCACAAGCTCTGTTCTAAATAACAACTGTGGCTTCTAAGCAAGGAAGGTTAATTCCTTTGTCAGATAGCCTGTGGGGGAAAAAAAGACAAGACAGAAAACAACAGCTCAGGCAGATGAGACAAAGGGAGGCGCATCTGTAAACCAATCGCCTGGTAATATCACCAACTCCACATATCCTGAGTCTGCATTCTGACATTTTCATGTGCTAATTAAGGAGCTGAGTTGTGTTCCTTCGAAATGCTAAAGCGTCCGACTCAGTAGTGTCATTTTTTTGGAGATGAAAGGAAGGGAGTGGGATTAAGCAAGAGCGTCACAAGATAAACACAAACCTTTTGAAGTTGACACTAAAAGAATATTTCATTTGCCTGACACTATCTACTGGAGGGAAACAATAAAGTAGAGCCCTCAAAATTCCTCTGCGCCGTATTTCAACAACACATTTAATAAACCACTGCAAACTGATAATATTAAACATCAATACACAGCGGCTCAGTTATGAATTCAATCCACCAACTTTAAATTAAGGAAGACCTTCGTCAAACTCAGAAACCTCAGCAATACCGCGGAAGACATTTTTCTGATATGGTGTGTGTTTTGAAGTATGAATTTGAGGATATTACATTTTTTTGAGAGTACTAGATTTTTCATTTGCTGCGGTCTGGAGGGAATAAAGTTCATATTCAGTATTACATGCGTTTTGTTGACTAAAGACAGATTATTGAACTGCCGTGCAAGGATTTCATAGTTTCATAATATTTGATGATTTGCCTTCTTTTGGGTGCATGTGTGTGTGAGAGTGTGTGTTAAAATGTGCAAAGTACAGTACATATTGAAGACTGATGCCATTGTTGGAAGCACATAGGCAATATGTTTTTATTATGAGATTGCAGCGGTTTGCAGAATTATAGCTGCAACCTTTTTTATTGTTCTTTTCGCAGTTAAAGTGTCAGAACGGATTTTATTGCCCCGCGGGTTCTCCCGGCGTGGAGTTTACGCGTTCTCTGTGTCTATGTGAGGTTCCTAAAACAGCCAAAAGTCATGAAGGTTATGTGAGTTAACAGTATTACCAGTAGGGTGCAACTGACTCCCATCCAGTGAATTAGAGCTCCAACTAACAATTATTTTGATGCAATTATTTTGAGCGATTAACGCAAAAATCAACAAATCAAGCTTTTCTGCGACTATTCAGCTTTTGTCTCATCTTAGTGGTTATATTCAGAAAGTGCTAGTAAACACTGAAGGCAAGGACCTGTCAACGACCTTCACTGAAACACAAGTAACACTATTCATTTAAAAATAGATTAAGTCATTTTCCCTTTTTTAGTATAAAGAAATCGGCTGCAATATATGAAACACATGCAGGGATCATTAAAAAAATGAATTTCAACCAAAATGGATATTATTTTTAGCAATTTTGAGGCTGTTTCATTGGATTAGGAAATCCCACAATGCAATGCGGCAGGGCTTTCTTAAAAGTTATATTATTGTCAAATATAAATTATTTCTACTAGCGTGTAGTTTTTACACATTTTGTCATTAAGAGTTACCACTGCTACTAATACTACTAACGTTACTATTAATTACTTGATACTTTTAACGTTGTATTGATGGTCAACGTGCTGGTTTTAGCACCTCGAATTAGGATTAGCATGCTTGCTAGCGCTAGCATTAGCAAACAATCTATGGTGAATCAGGGAACGGCAGGGACAGATGAGATGTAAGGTAAACCAATGTTTCTTACTGCAAAATCTGAAGTCCAGAGATCAAAAAACGTAGTCGGGGTATGGGCAGGAATTGAAAAACCAGGAAGACACAGCAGGGAGACAAAATTTCAACCCAAAACTCATAAAAATCGCACAAAACAGGCTGGCGGGACAAGACTGAGACACACTAGTGCCAAACAGACACAGACGATGAGTAAACGAGGAACAGGTGAGATTAATTAAGAGATCAGGTGATCAGGCGTCAACACTAAGGAAAGAAATGAGACAGAGGAAAGAGAACTACAGAATTACCTATATTGAATACACAGGATAACATAAAATAAAGCACGGCACTGACGCACTGACAGTGTGTTAAACCACTTCATGTATTGTTTCAGTTTAATATATTCTTAAATTTGTGAGTTCAAACTTGGATTCGACAATGAAAATAATTGCTGATAATGTCAATGATTCATTGCAGACCTACACTGAATGCTGGGAAATGCACCACACACCCCCACACCCACCCCAAAGCTTCACAGCATCAGTAAGTATTAAGAATAGATGAATAGATGGGTGGATTTAATAGATTTTTTTATGCACTTGCGTATATTATCGGCGATATAATAAATAAGTTTTTTGCAGGTTGCATTGCATAATTCAGCCATCATTCTTCGTTACGGCCAAAATCACAGATGGCAATTCCACTATTTTCAAAAAATTTAATATTTCAAAAACATAAGGGCACCAAAGGAAAGCAGGATGAGTAAGAAGTGAAAGATGGCGATGAAAGGATGTACTAATCATCATTTAACAATTCCATTCTTAGGAGGAACTGGCACATTTTATCTCTGGCCTGTGTGAAAGGCAGCGTCAGCCTCTCGACAAGCGGCTGGACAAATCACTGCCAGCCAGCAGAGATGCTCCCCACAGATGGGAAAGATGTGTCCTCTCGCTTTCCCCAGGACAATCCCTGGCACTTACTGCATGCGCTTCGCTTCCATAACACCCATCATCATCATCACCAAGTGGATCTCTGGGATAAACAGGGTCTGTGTAAACGAGCAAAACCCTCCAAAAATCCCACCGCGGGCTTCTCACCGCTCACAGAGCTCGATTCATTGGAATGTCCAGGAACTGAAGGCGCTAACAAAGAGACTGTTGAGTTTAGGTATGTATTCAAATTCATACAAAAACCCCTCCGATGCAGGGAGTCCCTCAGAGTTTGAGTCTGTGTGGTCACTGAAGTCTCTGAGAAACACACAGTCCTTTTTTACGGCCCTGGAAAACACGCTGCTCTTTTGTCAAAACTATCATTAACATTACAAGGGAGGTGACTCTGTATTATTCGTCTCCTCCAAAGCAAAGAAGCTCTGTGTTTACTAGTGCTTTGAATGGCTCCACTGAGGGATTCATAACTAATCTGCAAATTGGTTATGGCTTCCTTCATAAGCTCAGTTTGGAAATGCAGCAATAAATGCAGATTCATGATAGCTTCTTGTTAAATCACCGCCCTGTGTCCTATAAATTGATTTTATAACCAAGAAAAATGCATTCTTGCTAATGTTTCCTACAAAATCAAATGAGTTGTCACATCTGATATGAATTTGATAATATTTATATTAAGATGATAAGATGATAATACATCTAGTATTTAATGGTTCAATCTGCCCCAGATACAGGGCTTAAAAGTTTAGCGACTCTGGCTTGGTGAGATCTTACACAGACAGACCTTAAAATATTAAATCCATACATTTGAGAAATACAAAAAGAAGACCCCCCATCCTTCTCTGACTAAATTAATGCCTTTACAGTAACTCACTTTTGACCAAAAATAAGAGGCAGAGCTAAGTTCTCAACCTGGGGATTTCCTCTAATATCCCACTAAGCACGTTGTTTTATGGGGTTGGAAATAATGAGATACCTCGTGAATCGAGTGCAGTTTTTCACTGACCCTCATTGCTCAGGGACCTCCACCACTCCTGAGGTCGAGCGGCACAAATGATCATCCAACCAAGAGGAATAAATGTAATCAAATTATCAATATATCTTCCCTATCAACCCCGCTGCTGATGTTCACCCACCATTCATTAAATGAACATTTTAAACAGCGATGTGCATGGCATGCAATATGTACAGCAGCATGTACACTTAATCAGTATTCGTAAATATTAATACTGATAATAAAATATGTATATACTTTTCGAGTTTTACTTTCCATATAGTTTTAATTGTGAGATTTGCCAGCATGTACTGAATATATAACTGTTATGTGAAGCATTTGGTTGAATGACATTATCTTTTTTGAACAATCTGATATTGGTTTTGTGCAAATATTTTGCTTTTTTGCCTTAACTATGCAGATAAATTAGGTGGGCTAATAATGGTGCACCAGCATGACTTGATTACTGATACTGATAGTATTATTGTGAAGTAGAAAGTACATCAGGTCTGTGTGTATATACAGAGCTTTAGGCAAAGCCCTGGTACAAATCTGTGCACACGTGTAGTTTATTGTTGTACACAGGTACAAATAACAAAATAGAGAACCTAAAATACAGCACAACTCTGTTTGTGTGCGTGTGCTAATGGAATGTGTAAGCAAATTATTCATACACACTTTGTCTCTCTAACACCCAGTGCATCTTGATAATTGTGGCGTGTGAGGGGAATCAGCATTAATTAACTCTGCTCAGATGCACCGCCCCTGGCTTCCTTTCATACGCGTGTGAAAGGTCAGTTTTCTCTGCATGGACGAAACCAAGTCACTGACAAAATGACGGATGTTTCAACGAATGTCGACGCTTCCAACAGCAACATCCCAGGTGGATTCTTTATCCCGGAGAAAAGCAAAAACTCCTGCAGTGAGGAATTACTAAGTACAGTCATTCGTCTCAGGAAAGGGGTAGGTGCAAGGGATTTTGGGTAATGATGCGTGTTGTGTGAGTGGGAATTCATGTACGCATATGAAAATAAGAATATACAGTTTGACAAAAATAGAATATGCACATTTACCTGAATGGAAACGTCACTGTAGGATCCTCCAATGACACCTGAGATGGCCAGAGGAACCTCATTCTGGATGGGTCTGGAGCCATCAGGGCAGATGAAACCTGGATCTTGCACCTTGGTGAGGGAAGCTCTGACAAAATCCAGGGACTGCTCCAGAGCATAGGTATCCTTCGAGCAGGTGTCCAGGATGTGGGCCCCCAGCTGGAGTCCAGGAAGGATGCGATCACTGGAGTTAATCTCATCCAGTGCCAGCAGCATGGCTTCCAGCCTTTGGATTCCTCTCTGCTCGTTGATCTTACCGCAGTCCTCCGTCCCGTCACCTTTTTCATGCACTGGGAACAGACCTCCAATTACCAGGTCCCCATCAATGATGATTTCTCGTTTGGCGGCGGGGGGTATTCGGGAGATGCTGGGCAGCACTCCTGGGATCAGCACCTCCAGCATGAGCACATGGAGGAGCAAGTAATGAGGAGCAGCGGCCAACAACCTGGAGCGGAGCGTAACACTTAGCATGGCCACAGCAGGTTGTGGGCTTCAAGCGGCGAGAGGCAAAGGTTCACAGATTGTGGAGGAAGATGACTTTCAAGTTTTCTCTCTGTGGGTGCAACATCTTTGATATTTCCTTCAAGATGAAAGAAAAGAAGAAATCAATTACCCAGCAATAACAAAAAGATTCTACTCTATTCTATTGGTTCTTTGTTTTTTTCTCATTTTTTTCCCCAGCATTATTCCCACCTGCTGACACATTTTGCCTGATTCTGCTTTCATTTTACTCTGAATTTTATTAAAAGGCAAAGAGAGCAGCCGCCATCTGAACCTGCCCTTGAAAGTGATCCTTTAAGACTTCCCGACTGTTTTTGATTCATGTCAGGAAGATGATGTCAGGCGATGAAAGCAACAAGGGCTTGTCAAGTTGTAGTCACTTTGGTGAAACAAATGAAGAAATGATTGAAGTCAGGCTATTGGAGATCAGCGACAGTGTGAAATACACTGAGTGGACTTGTATCAAACAAACATGTATAGATATTTAAGGCACAATATTCAAGCTTACAGTGGACGGCCGTTCCCTTCAATGGCTGGGGTTGCCATGGAAACATGGGTAAAAAAAAAAAAAGGAAAAAAAAGGGTTGGGCTGCAGCGAGGTGGGCAGCAAGACGAGTATGCTAATACAGATTCGTATCATGTCCAGGTTACAGGTTTAGCTCTCATTAGGACTTGTTAAGATGTCTGAAAGATGTGGGCTTGTCAAACACACTCCTCTACAAAAGAGCCACGCAACCAGAAGAGAAGTTTGACAAAATATTTTTCACATTACGCTGAGCGACTTACAACAGCCAGTCTTTTTAGGGCTATGAGTTATTTATATACACCACCAACAGCTTTGTAATGTATTACTCATTTGACTTGAATGTCAGAAAGAAGAAGCCAAGACATGTCATCACTACGGCACGGGGCTCGCTCTCTATTAAGGAGTAGCAGGAGGTATATTAACGACTTCTCTGCCATGCATTGTTGTTGCTGGCACCTAACAAACGTGCAAAAGTGTCAAACTGCAGAAGTGAATGCGTTTTCACAGTGCTATTATTAGTATATCTCTTAAGCACTGTCCTATTCTAACTCAGTGTATCCTGTTTCCTGTGCTCACACAGGCAGAAACCCCAGCAGTGGCGTATGCAGCAGTGGGATGAAAACACCAGCATCTGCAGCTACACATAACTTATTGTGTGTGTGTGTGTGAGTGTGTGTGTGTGTGTGTGAAAGACAGAAGGAGAGAGAGATAGCATACTTTTGCAGGAGGGACTGACAAATGTTACGTGACATCCCAGGAGCACTCCAAAACAAAAGAAAACAAACAAACAGTACAGAAAATTTCATGTAACAAGTTCAGCCGCTTCCACCCAGACCAGATATCACATCACACTGTAGACACAAAGACGTCTGGAGCACACGCTCAACTTTCCACCCAACAAAGAGAAGATAAAATCCACAGCCGGGCTGTCAAATTAATTTTACTCATGACAATTAATGGTGATTCAGGTGATAATTGCGATTAATTTTGTAATTGTGATTAATCCTCAGTGCAATGAACAGCCTTGCTCAGTCCTTGTCTTGAGTCCTGAGCAGACTAATAATGTTGACACAGTTTTATTTTGATATTTTCTCATTTATAGGTTGGGTAGGTTTTGTCCCAGTTACTGCTAAATGAATACAAATTCATACACATTTTGTCCACTCCTGTTTTAAACACACAACGCTTGAAAATCGTGAAAACCTGCGCATATAAAAATGCAATTAATTTTGCCATTTATTTCAATTACCTACACCGGTCTTGTCATTAATCGTGATTAGTTTTTAATTATTTGACAGCCCGGCTAAATATCATAATGTAAAATCCTCGTATTGAATCCATCTTGAGTGCACCTGTTTGGCATCTCTCCCCTCTTCCGCATTATTAGAATCAAGGTTAGAGTAACTTGAAGAGTTCGAGGCTCTAATTGCTCATCTGCTCTGTCTGTCGGCGCATATGGGCTTTTCTGCTTGTAAGGACTGTGTCACAGTGTGAATTAATGGCGCAATAAGGTACAGCCAATTAGGCAGGCGTATGCAAATTAGGTCAGTGTAAGGTTGAAGGTCCAGAATAACCTCTTAAATCTTCAAGAGGTCAAAACAAATGAGTCTAAAGTGGACTCAGAAGCAATCAAGGCCATATTCCTATACCAGTGATTTGAAACATGGCTCGCTTTATTGTGTCCCAGCTTCCATAAGGTCTCCGTCACATCATTAAAACTATCTTGATGTAGAAAAGGGCTGCCACACCAGCAGCCAGTAGCCAGGAGAGTCACCCGCTCTCCAGCTGTCACCGCACAATGTTCCCTCTGAGTGGAACGTTCAAAAAGAAATGACAGTGTGCTTTACTCAGCTTTGAACCAGCAGCAGCTTAAGCATCGCCTCTCCAGCACAACACGGAGAGAGGATTTCAACACCAACGTAAAGAACACCATCCCGTCTTGTATCATCCAAATATAGCACATGTGTAATGTATGATTCACTGCAGAGTCCCTTTCAGCGATGATGGTAATTGGCACGTACGGTCGTGTAACGTGCTTGCATCTGTGGAGAAATGAGATGTACTCAAGTGTTGAAAATGAGCTGAAACGATTGTTTGGGGATTAAGAGCGGGTTACAATCCAACTCGGAGCCCCGTAGGCATTCATTCATTCATTAATTCATTCATTCAGTCGCTCAACTCATCACATCATCAATAATGATGAACTGAAAAATACCATCACTTCAACGTTATTGGAAGAAGGAAGGAAGGAAGATTTTTACAGACTTGTCACTGTTCAAGCACTAAACTATGATCTGCCATGTCTCTACTTAACCTTTAAACGATGACATTTTACATGGCATTTAAGTCGGATTTTCCATTCCTTGTGAGTGCACCCTGCACTTATAGTTTAGTATGATTGTAGCGTGGACTGTATGTTTTCAAATAATTTGCTCTAATATCTATTTCAAATGCTGAAAGGGTTCCATTTATTTACATGAAGCGCAGGCTGGACTATTTATTCTAAGTACAGTCAGAGTCATCATATTTCCAACGTGAAGCCCATTCGATGGAACACAAGGGAACAACAGATTTTCTTCCACACGAGACAAATCCCCTCGTACCACTTGGTTGGCAAATATAAATGAAATTCATATCAATTTCTAGAACATTTCAGTTGGATGATCCAATCTAAAGTTTCCCAGCAGCTCTGAGCAGTTAATAAAACACAGAGAGAGGAAAAATCAGCAGCCAGCACCGCACAGCTTATGATTTCCTCATTATATCATCTCCAGTGGAGACACACTTTATCCCTCCACCTGGACTTGTCAGATGAAGGAATTAGGAGATCTCTGGGGTGGCCGGCAGCCATCTGAACATACCCGCAGATCAACACATTATTTCATCTCAGCAGAAAACAAGGGGACAGTCTGCTTCTTGTCAAACTTGTAAGTCACCCCTTTATGTTGTTTACACCCCCGGTTGGATCTTTGCTATAAGCAGTCATTGATGGTCATTGCAAGTCTATCCAATGTAACCGCAGACTGCTTTGTGATGCACGGCGTTGGCTACAATAGGCTGTTCATGTGCCGTAACAGCCATAAAAGAGCCACAGTGGCTCACTTCACCTGTGTCCTTCATGGAGGCATGTGGGTGGTGGTGACCCTGCTGCTCCAGCACCTCCTGTCTGCTTCACAACAATGATGCATGCAGGTGATGATCACTCTGTCCAATGCCAAATCAATTGTTTACTGTTAGCACTCTGCAAGCATTTTCATGAACCTTGAAACACTGAAAAACAAAAACAAAAAAAAACAACAACAACCCCAGACCAATTACTTTCACAACATGGCAATTAAACAGGGTGAGGACAAACGTCCACACCGGGGGGAGACAATCATTTGTTATTCCACAATGATTTATTTATTTATTCATTTTGACACACTATTAATTGAGTCTCCTGCCGGTTTAAAATGGCTCTGAGGGAGTCACTTCATAAGTGAGTTACGACTGAATGAACGCTGCGATCGGGCGATGATGATCAGAAGTTCAATCACACAACGTGATTTGCACAAACAAAGTAAAATGAGTAAAAAACAGGCAGAATCCATCAACTCATCGTGATGAATGGGCGTGGGACGGCGCCAAAATTAGACAGAAAGAACGAGCACCGTAATTAAAACCGTTCAGAGAAGCAAATCTGGACGCTGTGAGCGCAATCAGCTGTTTTCTATCAGGACAAGAACGCATCAATTCGGCTTTAATCTGCGTGTTTGTTACCTGGGTGTACCTGTGTGGATGAATCTCTCCGGGCGTCCGAGCAGAAATCTTCTTCTTCTTCTTCTTTTTCCTCCTCTTCACAAGGCTGTGGACTCTATGGAGACACTGATGAGGATGAAGATGCCTCACGTGAGCAGCAGAGTCCAGATGTGCCTCATCTCCATTCCGTTTGGATCTGTCCTTGGTCCTGAAGTCTTCTTCACACCGCCAAGTGTGATACAAACTCCTGCTGGTCTTCCCCAAGTTGAGACCGGAGCAGAGGACCGCCCGACGCTCACACGTCCACGTACAGCGACACTTCACACTCCGGGATGCTGCTCATCCCTGTTATCTATCTGATTTAGGTGTGTGTGTGTGTGTGTGTGAGAGAGTGCGTGTGTGTGTTTTGATTTCAAAAGCAGAGCGGTTGAGATAAATCCCGCCGTAGATGAGACACACACACACACACACACTCGTGTGCAGCCTCTCTCTCCAGCTCCACACATGGAATGAGAGCGACCACTCTCCTCTCTCCCATTCTTATAGTTTGGCTTTGTGAGGCAGTGGGATGAATTACAGTAAGGGGATAAAAGTAAAACATTCAAAGTGGTCAAATGTTGGCTTCCAGGTCATTTTATTTTTTCATTGTATTCCCTCTGGAGGTGGATTAGGATTGTGTCAATCTGTCTCAAGATTAGCCAGAAACACAAATGTTCCACAGTGCTGTGACTAAATTTAGACAGAAACGAAAGGAGAAAGGTGAGTGTAAGCTCCCTGCTTCCAGCTATGAACAAAACAACTCCCCATTCACCTGCATCTCATTAGAACTGAATCACACTCCAGTGGAGTGTCATAGCACTTCACTCACTCAAAAGAGCTCAAAGTTGGACTAGTTTGGGGGTTTTTTCACTTCAAATGTTGTGAGTCATGTCTGGGTTGGATCACAAATGATCATAGGTTCACGTGGTGGAGTCAGTCCTTCATCCACCCACCAACCCATCCATCCATCCATCCAACCATCCATCCATCCATCCATCCATCCATCCATCCATCCAGCCATCCATCCAATCATCCATCCATCCATCCATCCATCCATCCATCCATCCAGCCATCCATCCAATCATCCAGCCACCCAATCATCCATCCATCCATCCATCCATCCATCCATCCATCCAGCCATCCATCCAATCATCCATCCATCCATCCATCCATCCATCCATTCATCCAACCATC
>OMNV01007616.1:0-12526 GCA_900303265.1 Brotula barbata
TAAATATCACACGGCTGGTTGCTTCACAGGTGAGGCCAGCAGACAGAGCTTTGTTTCATCCACTGCTGTTGGACTGTCTAAAATCATTTGTCGAGTCAACAGGAAATCTGTTTTCCTCTTGCTTGAGCAATGTGCCATCTTAATTTCCATCCTCTTTGTATTATATTTATCTCTCTACATAAGAGTAAGTTCTCCAGGTCTTGAGGACTGTACTGAATTCAGTGTTTTAAGATAAATTTACAAGAGCATCCTTTCATATGTCTTTTGAAGTATACTGTAGGCTTAATACCACTCACAAGCCTGCTGCTCTCCCGCATTTTATGTCTTATTCACTCTGTACTACAGTGTGCCCAATCATACATATGCTTGCAAAGGGCCAAGCTTTTTCAGCAGTAGTACAGTCATGTATCTTTTCCTGGGCCCAGAGCCAAAGGCCAGAGTCTGTGTTTTACAACGTAACATCATGGAGGTACAGCAGAAATGCAACGATGGCACTTTCCCACCTCGGCCCTGGCTTCCTCACCACTCCCTCTCCAGCCCATCAGCCCCTGGGGATCTATGTAGATAAGGATTGAACATCTCCGGATGCCACTTTGCATAAATGTTTAATAGCAGGGAAAACATTAGCATCAGTAATTAAAGCAGTAATTTAAGCCTAGATGCCATCAACAGGCAAGCTACTTCCACGCTGGAATAACACCACTGAAACATAGTAATTAGCTTTGGCTTGATTGGACAGGAGACTGTGCTCCGAGACTGTGTGTGTATGTGTGTTTCTGTGTGTACTTCATGCCTGTGCACATTAAAATGGAGACTTGGTTGTTGTGTTTACATACTTCATGTCGGGGCTTTTTCTATGCAGGGTTGTGCTTTGCAAATAGATTTTGCTCACCCTTGATTTGTGATTGATCCACAATTCCCTGTATGGCTGTTCTCATGATTGATTGCTTACAATGGTGTGTACATACATTCAGCACGTGCATGTGTGTGGAATGGCATTTGACATTGGTTTAGACAGCGTTAAACATTGGCCCAAGGAGGTCAAATATTGTCTAAGACTTCCCGAAGGAAGCTGCTGTTGTCCTATTTCATCATCCACATCCTGCGAGCATTTTCCTTCCTCTAATTCCCCCTAAACTCTAGACTCTAACCTTTCTATCCATCAGAAACCTTTGGGACAGTACCCTGCATTCTTTTTCATTAAAGTGCTATGATAGCAATATGGCTGTGAGGGGAGATGATATGTTTTGCTTTTTTCTACTGGCATCAAAAATCGTTAGGAGTGCAAGGAGGTCAGCCTGGCTCGTATCTGGCTTTTAATGGCTCCTTAAAGCTAGACCCCAGGGATGGGTGTCCTAGTGTCTACATAAAACACACACACACACACACACACACTAACGCACGCTGCAGGGCATCTGAAACCATGCCAAGACCTTGCTCTCATCTCCCCTCTTTATTTCACTCTTTTTTTGGCCATTCGTCCCTTCTCTCAAGCTAAAAACCTTCAGCCTCTGATGTATTGGTGAAGCATCAGAGGTGTTCTGTTATTCTTCTAGTTGAGTCATTCTCTTTGCCATTCAGCCTTGTAATTCCAGAGGATGTTTTACATTTTTCTCCCTATCAATGTGCCGTCAGAAATTCTTAGGATCGTGGCTGAACTCATGATCTTTGGTTTTTCTTGAGGGGATAACTTTACACTGTTGGCTGCTGTCTGCCGCTGCTTCTCGGCATGCTGATAGTTTCTGTGCAGTTTAATTAAGCGTATTGAGTTTGCATCAGCAGTGGGGTATTATATGGCTGCACAGACGGGCACGAGCGTGCACGCTGACAAACACACATTACCGTGCTGCCTCTCTTACTCCAATCCATCCCAGCTGACGGCTTGTTAATTGCCAGGGGGTTAACTGGAAGTGGTGGTGTAATTGCATCAGAGTTTTCATTTACCCTGGCCTCTTATTTATTTACCCAGACTTTAAAGCTGCATTAATTGTCTGGGTACGCCTGGACAAAGTGAGGATCGACAGGCTTGATGTCAGTCCTGGACCAGACAGGCTAAGGCAACCTGTGGATCATTGAATTCCACTCATGTGAACTGTTATGAAATGATATCAGGAGCTGCAGCCATTTGAGGCAGAATATTTAAACTTTATTGAAAAAGATAATATTTGAGTCATGGTGATGTTTCAGGGTCTTTTCTAACTGTGCTGCCACAGTGTTGCATAATCTACGGCAGTGATGAATGACTGCATAACTGTCTTATTATCAAATCCTTTTATGGACTATTCTGAAAAATACTCATTATTTCGGATTATGGGACCTTGAATGTGTGGCATTTATGACTGCGTTGAGGTTTATTTTATTTTATTTATTTATTTTTTTGTAACTTTTTCCTCTTGTGACCTTTGGAAAACATAAAAGCAGGAAGACCTTGATCATCAAATTTATTTGAAAGCAACTTAAAAGCTTTGCTGCAGACTATCCTTTAGTTCAAGGCTTTTAGAAAAGAAGAGGGGAGGACTCTCAAATACCTATCAAATACACTTTAGAAAAATGTCATCTCTTTGATCTATCAGGCTTTGAAAAATGGCTGGATTAATAAGAAAATTATAAAATCTGCTTCAGTTGGGCCTTCTTTTGATGGTGAAGGTCTTCGTGTGTACGTGTTTTTATGTATGGGTGATTTCTTGTGTTTGTTAGAAGTTGTAGAGCGCAATAACACTGGATGTGCAAGGTAGGATAGTGGGATGAATTCTCAGAAGCCATCCAAATCTGCAGTTCCTCTTAAGATGCCTTTCCTCTGTTTTCCTCTTTACCCCCCAAGCATACCCCCACACACATACACGCACAGTCACTCACTCCTATGAGCCCATCCATCTGTCTCCTTGACATGATTGTTCCTCTCTTGTTACTTTATGTTCTAATCCATCAGCTATGAGCAAAACGGCAATTACACCCGGCTATCGATGCAGCGAGCAGACAGTGAGAATTATGGCATGGTGCATTACTGCAAATTGCTATTAAAGTTTCTTTTTTTCGTCTAGAGCATCGGGAGCAAGTGGAGAGTAATGGACAATCATAAGACACATCATTAGGATGGATTTAGTCATCTTGTAGTTTTAATTGCAGCCTTCAAATTTCCCGTACAATGCTTAAGTAGTGATTTTCTCTTACTGTTCACTCTGCAAATGATTCACTTTGACACTTTGTCACTTTACAAGTCACATTGAGACAACACAGAAGGCCACAATGCTTAAAAAAAAATCTTCTTATGCCACACCATACCAGTAGGGGGTGCAGAATATTGCTGCCTATTTTCAGAGGCAGTGTTGAAAGAAGTTCACTGAACCAAATTTGAGTTCTGCTCATTGTTTCTTGCAGTGCTACCCAAGCAACTATTTCATATTTTGACCAGTTATGGTCATAGGTTGTATCAGAAGTAGGACAAACAAAAAGTTGACTAAAGGGTCCTGTGTTAAGCCTTGCAAGACATTGTTTGCTCTGAAAGCTCTACTTCATATGAAGTTTAGTATTATAGGGGCTTTAGATTCTCACTTTTGTAATGTTTCATGTTGATGTGACAGTCAGAGCGGTTGACATCGTGGACAAGATTTAATTGACTTTGTTCTCCTTCCTACCTGCTGCACCCCAGTTCTGCCTCTCCCACCTAGGAACATGAGACATGATCGACAGTCGCGCTGCTGTAAATGGAGATATTTTTTTTAGACCCAAAGGCCTTTCTAAATCAGATTCCATTTGTATGATGCACTATAGAGTGTAAGTTGAGCAATTTAAAATGTGTTTTAGTTAACTTGTCCAGTGTAGATTTAACATTGGTGCAACTAATTGACTATTGGCCCACTATGATTCATTGCATTTTATGGAAAGACACCATGTTTTCCAAATGAATTAATTATCGCCACTTCGACTCTAAACGTCACAGGTCAGGAAATGAAAAATATCTGAGCGCACATCCAGTACTTGATATTGGCCCATCACTGACTAGGGATCAGTAGTCAAGTTCCTCTGCATCCCCTCTCCTCATCTGATTGTGATAATCTCCGGAATGCAAGATCAGTCCTCAAAAGTAACTATCTAAATATTTTAATGGAAAGAAGAATGATTTTGGTAAGTGGATTGCCATATTGTATTGACAAATGTTTGACATAATGGATATCAGTGCAGTTACCAAAAGAACAAGTAACAACAAAAGCAAGCAGCTGTAATTATAATGAAAAATTATTTCATTGTAATTTTATTGTAACCATAAACTCTATGTTCTCATCTTCTATGGGCATTAACCCGTTGACTGTCGATGATCCCATTAGCACAAAAACCCGCTGAACTGTCACAGTGCAAAATGAAATATGGCTTTGAATCTTGATGTGCCAGAGTGATGTATGAATCTCTACAAGCACATTCCCAAATTCAGTGACCTAATGAGCAACAAAAATATATCTACAAGCATTACAGAGGAGAAGGATACAGTAAGCGAGTGTGTGATAGAGTATAGATTGAGGGAAAGGTGAAGTGATGAGTGGTGTCCTATAAGTCAGTGCTGGAGGAGATGGATGGTGTGCGTGTGGGTGGAGTTGTCCTTGGTGTGGTGCTGATTGTGTATGAGGTGGTGCTCAGCGGGACAGATGGTGCTAGTGGGCAGATGAGTGAATAATGATGTTTCACGACAGTGCAGTAATTACCTGCTCCCAGGCCCTTTCCGTGCTCAACAGTCACATGCATGCGTGCATATATAGATGCTTGCAGACACGTTCACACACTGCCTCATGAATCTATGGACCCATGAATTGTAAACACAAATATAATATGTAATATAATAATATAGGAATCGATTGCGACATATCCGATGCAGTACACCATGCCTTACAGTAAATGTGTGAAAGATTGGTACATATATATGTGCATATATGTTAGTATTCTGTGGTCAGTCATTTGCATGCAGGTGAAGGTCCAATTGAAATAATGTATAAGAGGCTGTACTGAATGCAATTGCAAGACTTGAGGTTCGCACCTACAGGGATGCATCCGGTAAGACAAGCCCATAGGCACTTAACTAGTGCTTGGCCAATTTACCGGTATATCGGCTAGAATTCAAACTGTTGCATGACGCGGGTTCCACACAGTATGTGAGCAAGTGAATTGGCTGCAAAATCACCTCACTAATTAATCCCCACTGGCAGTGTTTTCATATCGCGCCATGCATATTGTGAACTAATCACAATCACAGCTAGGGACAGGCCACCAAAAATGGAGATTGTGGCTAGAAAACCGGGACATCTGGTCACTTCAGTGTTTTCTCTGCAATCCTCTGTACTCACCACTTCATTCACTTAAGGCTAGCTAATGCGAATGCTAGCAAGCAACAATTATGTTTATGTTTTACAATTTATGTTGCTCTAGGTTACGATAGCTCTAGCCAGCTATCATTATCGCATAAATGTTGTAAAAACAACCGGAGCGTTGGTTGTGCATAGCTCGCATTAAATGAGTCACTGAGTTTGCACAATTATATCACTTAGTTGGGCAAATTAAATAAAAGCAAAGTTATGATTTGTCATAATGTCTTTTTCTTTGATAGTGTATAGACATATGTAGAATAAGACTCTGTACAGCGACAATTCAATTCATCCACATTGATCTTTGTTTGAGAAAAGTATGTGTGTGTGTGTGTAACATACTATGAAACGCAAGAGTTATAGCAAACAACATAATTTTTGGATCACTACCCATGACCACGCTGAGGGCTTTGTTTTTGATTGGTATTAATTTTATAACATGGGGACATTAGCATGTAAACGATTAGATTCAATCTGTCAACGCACCTGATTTTACACACAAGTACAAGGCTATCGGGCGAATGTTGGGCCAGCATTTATATTTTGGGGTCTGACGATGATAGTATGGAAGTTTGATAGGGTTTTTGATGATCGTTCCCTGTATTTCTCGGCAACATGACGATCTGTTTGGAAATGTAGCGAGGTGAAATGCAATAGACAGTATTGCCAGATGCCAGAAATAAAATAAAGCCTCCCCAGTGTCATTTATCTCCCTCCATTAACAGCAAACAGCAGGATACACTAGACATCCTGGTGTAAGCAAATAGGTTACAGGTATTGCATTTTGTACCATACACCATGCCACAAATCTTGTGGATAACAATATCAAATATAAGAGTGCAGTAAACAAATACTATACCGTATGGTGAATTCATTCAATTCATTCATTCATTGAATTCATTGGTTGGTTTACGGCCAGGCTTACACAGTGGGCTATGACAGAAATCTATACGTCTAACTGGTCAGAGGCAAGCCAAACATGTGATTCGTAAATTTAAGTAAAATGGAGACTTTGTTTGCAGTGTTCATTGTACAGACTTGAGATCTCAATAATACAATAATAAACTCCATGTGAATACAACATAAGTGCATGTGCTAGATGTAACTAATATTTGTTGTTTTTATGTATTGATTCTACCTGATATAAGGCAATATACAGGTATATTAGCCTTTATTTGTGTATCTCTTGCACATCACCGGTTGGCTTGTCTAAATTCCACAACCATCTTCCCCTGGGCCGACTAGCAACCACTTCATCAAAATCATCTGCTGGAAAGTCACACAAATTACCAACAGGAATGTACAACTGAGCTTGAAATGGCAATCAATTTCACCACTATCACAACTGATGTCACATGCAGTAAACAGCACTGTGCATAACTTATGCAAATGACAGAGTGAGACAGAGAGAAGGAGACAGTCCTTAGATGAAATGTCCTGTTTACAGTCGACCACCTGCAATGGTAATTTAGACAAATAAACGGAGCATAAGATTAGGGTGCCCCAAAGCAATGCATCCCAAAGACATCAAGAGACTGCCTGGTTGAAACATCTTTAAAACAACGACCTGTAGATACAGTCATTGCCGGAGAAGATGGCAAGCCACTCGACTCGCACCCAAAAAGTTAGCCCGACAGTGTGGGACTTTTTCAGATTCTGTAAGACAGCACTGTTGTATATCCCCACTTGCACACTCTTAACTGCTATTCAATAAATGATATTGACACAGGCTTTACGTTTATTAACCAATCTTTATTCCCATTATCGATGGGACTTCTCTACGGTACTCTACTTGGCAGACGTTACTAGGTTTGAAAATTAGAGTACCACAACAGAGAGAGTAAGCTGCTGCATGTTTGTTAGCCCTGAACCGTATAGTGTTAAAGTCTTCATGTATTTCATCTAAGCCAAGTCATCATGTTGGACTTGACAGCATTTTCTCCTCTGCTGGTTATTGAATAATGATTATAATGTGGATTTCATATCAGTTCATCTACTTCAAAGTTTGTTTGTTTACAGTCACCGTTTCACCTTAATTATTTCAGTGCAATGTTTAAGCTGTATAAAACGTCACTAAATCCGTGAAGAATCAGTGTATCCTCTGACACTGTGAATACCTTACCGCGAGTCTTTGTTTACACAGCCTAAATGTTGTGGTTCAGCTGCGTACGCTGTGATCTAGGTAGACTAGTCTATGTATTGGATGTCTAGTAGTATCTAGTTTGTCATCGAGTACTGACAGCTGGAAATTCTGATGCTGGAGATTTTAATGTTGTATCTTTATAAATCCTTTGAGGGTGTTTCCTCTTACTTTTTATTTTTTGGAAGTGAGAATATTATGTTGGTGGTTAGGATGTCGTTGATTAAGATTAAATTGGAGCTAAACAATGTCAAACTGCAGAGTTAAAAATATGTAAACAAGCACACAGGAGCTTTTGCACCAAAAGTCTAAATTTAATTAGGAACCCCTTTAGCTGGAGCTACACGGTTCCTTGCCCACACTTCCATTACCATTAAGCATATTGAAATTGGAGTAACTAGAAGTGGCATCATTTCCTCAACACAAACACACAACTTTCCTGCTGGTGATAATTTACCATCCTGAGGGACGGGGCTATTATTTAATGTCACCAATACAGCTATCGTCCAGTCTTTTATACAGATGGTGAGTGTCACAAAATAGCACCCATTAACGTCAGACCTTCTCGGGTTTTTGCAGTTGTTAGTTTGAGCCTCCTTCTGATTCCACCCTCTCTTCAGCCTCACTCTCTCATTTGCCGTAGGCTATGTAGTGCCATGGACTTGTTGAAGATATAATTTACTTTTTAGTCGACAGAAAAGACCCAACTTAAATCTCCAAGGAGCATCACACAGAGCTCACAGGATAGTACCTCAAAGTAGTAAACCTCTGTAGCTGGTGAGCCCCTCTGAGCTGCTTGAGTTAAGTGGTATATTGGATAGCAGTGAATGTACCACCTGCATATAATGTAAAAGCAGGAGTTTCTTTTTCTATATTAAGCATTCACATAATTTTTCTTTAACCCAAAAACACAATAATTTGCCATTGCTGCAGATATGAAGGTAAGTTGAACAAGAGCTACAAGATTTATGACACTGATTTCACACAGTTACTGTCAATTTGATCATTTATTTATTTATACCTAAAAAACAGAGAATTGAAATGGATCTTAGATTAGGTACAAACACATGGACAATTTTGCACCCACACAAGTAATGAGGCGCACTGACCGGCAGGTAGACATGCAGGAAAATCAAGAGTTGAAGGGATGCTGGTAAAAGGCACGAGAGGAGTGTGTGCACCTTTGTATCTGTGTCTCCTCCTGGACTGATCCCTAACTAAAGTGGCAGGTCTGATCTTCTAAATGTCATCCATGACACCAAGACTTGTCTGCTTTAAGCTGGATGCGCATTGGTGTTGATTGCTGCTCTGCCGGTGAAAACTGTCCTTTTTCTCTTTCTCGCTTTATCTCGCCCACACACACGCGCACAAATAAAAACATGAGCCTGTGCATAAGCAACCGTCAGGTATTTAGTCTGTCTGAAAAGGTCAGTCCCACTCACGCTCTTTACCACTGACCAGTGGGAGTGTGCGATAAAAGCTTTCATGATGTCTCAGCATGCGGGAGGGAGTCTGTGTCTGTGTGTGCGCGTGCGTCTGTGTGTGTCAGGTTATGGCTGTGTTGTTGTTCCCTTTGAGGCTCCTTTCATCAAGACGAAATGTGGGATAGGGACAACTTAGGTTAAAGTTATCAGCAACTTTTTTTAGTTAAAATATTGCTAATTTGTAGATCCCTTACAATATAATTCCTCTATAATATAAGGATATGGTTTATTGTACTTCAGCTATGCTTATTTTCAGTCTTGGACAGGAAATGGAAAGGGAGAGTGCATCTGTAAGTGCTGCTCAAGAGGGGAGAACAATGTTTTTGGTGTACACACTCGTATTACTCTAATGGCCCAAGGGCACAAGGATTTGAGCGGGGACATGCAAGCACATCAAAATATTTGCCATTGTTGGCCTGAAGTGCCCTTGTGGTTAGTCCCCTGCTTGCCTTCTCCATACACTTAGTTTACTTTCGTTCTATTCATGTCAACAAACAGCATAACACTACTCAGTCAAATTAGGGTGAAAATCAGTGTCGAGGGCCTTCTGTTAATGTTAAGCAGCTTATTTTCCCCACTGGGGGCCCCTGAAGCTCCAAGTACTCTCATGTTACTAGCAGAGATGGAACCGACTAGCTGGACTTCACCATGGCAACCGATTGCATCAAGAATCAATCCAGAATGCCTGCTGTCACTGCTGTTTTCTCTTTGAGAGGTTTATACATCTCTGTTTTGTCCTCTCCCTCTTCTGCTGAGAATGATGAAATTCAGACATTTTTGGTTAACTGTCATAAAACATGATGTAGGGACTGGTCCTACCACCTATTTTTAAGAAATCTGTGTACACGCACACACACACACACACACACACACACACACACACCGTCTCGCTTTCTCTAGCTGTGGACTCGTGTCACGATGAAGGCTCTGTCACTCCATCCTTATTACCAAAGGAAAGGTCAGCGCAAGTTCACCCTTACATCACTCAGACTCTGACAGCAACAGTACTCTGTGAAAAAGGAACAGGCATATGGAGTGAGAGAAATGATTCTAGTTTATGGGGGGCTGTATCCATCGTAACAGCCCTGTCTCCCACTGTCAGCCATTGTTGCTATGAACTGAAGGAGTCAGTCAACCAGCTGAGTCTTTTCTGTGTTTGCCTGCCATTAACGCTGAAGAAGAGACGAAAGAGAGCTGCTACAGCACAACACAGGAGGAAGTTTGGACTTGAGTGGATTTGTGTCCGGAATACCAAAAGACGAAAACAGCAGAGAATTGAGAATGAGTGTGCTTTTGTAGGACACTGTATGCCATTTATTGTTAGTCAAAAATCAGAGCCCATTGATTTTCAAGGAACTAGATATGTGGAGGCATGTTTTTCCACTTACCTTTTCAAGCAATTGTTTGAAATCCTCTGCTACACTATTTTCAGCACACCTGGAGGGCATCCACCACTTCTATTGAACATATGCGAGGCAGTATCCACCTTTCCCACGGTTACAATTTTATTTTTACTTTCCCAATTTCATCAGTTATTTCTTTTTTCCACATGACCTCTGATTTCAGGTTGTATTTCTGTCGTCTCCCCAGGACCTGCCTTCTATTCTTCTTTACCTATTCCTTCCCCTAAAGTAACTTTTCTTCTTTCTTCTTTCACACTCTATAGGTGGAAGGTAACTCCACTGAGATACTTGTCCCTGCATTTTCCTCTGAATTCTTTCATCTCCCCAGGTAACCACGCCTTCTTCTTTCTTCCCCTTGCCCTCCTCCATGCTTTTTCTTCCTTTGAAAAGTATAAGCCACAAAGAGAGTCATGGTGCAACACAGAGGTCCTCTGCTTGCCTGAAGAGAAATGCAGGATAGGAAAGGCCAAACTTTGTTTTATTATTGACATAATCCTGAAAGCTTGTGCCTGTGATGCCAGATCAATTTTCTGCACCTTATCCTATTATTAAAAGCTGGCCTGAGGGCTAAGAAGGCCTGATCTTACAAGGAGAAACAGAAGGTGAGAGAAACACCCAGCATGAAGGATGGAGAGCAGTACACACAACCAAACACCAACACTCCCTCCAACTTTAGCTGATAATACATGTATCTTGTATGATTTTGATTTTCCAACACTGTCATTAATAGATGAGCTAGCTGGTGCTGTGGCTTATGGAGCATGCAGGCCTGCTGTAATACTCATGGACAGCGGTGAAGACGGAGACAATCGCAGCTGCTATGAACAACACTTCATCACTGTCATGTTTGGGCAGAATTCAATTTGCAGATGTCGAACACGTCCCCGCTGCACACACGTACACATGTGCACACACAAATGGTGTACGCTTGCTTATTATGTGCCTCTCGCACTGCAAAACCATATCGGGTAGCAATCACTCAGTTATTGTTCAGGATACTCTGAGAAAGAGGGAAGTGAAGAGGAAATGAGAAGAGAGAGAGATGCACTCCAACCATTTCCGGGCTATACGTATGATCACTGTGCAGTTTTCAGTCTTTGACAGACCCAGTTCTGCAGGGTATTAAATTAAAATTAATACAAATAACAAATGGACTCATGCAAAAGACACAGAGATAATCAGGGGAAAAAAACATGAACTAGAGAAACTGGGTTCTTCAAATTGCATGATGCACAATGTGTAATCAGCAATCAACAGAGCCTTTCACTGCAGGAAAGTGGGGCAAAAAGTAGTTTTGTGGGCATTTAAATCGCACTAAAAGAAAATATTTATGATTTTTTTTTGTGTGATTATATATTTTTGTTTATAGTATATATTCAATATATATATATATATATATCATTCAGAATATGTATGTAAACTACAAATACATAGTTTATACAGTATTAGTGTTAATGGAGAATGCCATTTTAGCCCATTGGTAATAATTGTACTTCAGTAGTGTCGTGTTTGTGAACCCTTTTGAAATTCTTGGATTTGTTGACCATTGTCACATGCCCTCTTCAACTGACACTTGCAAGTCTTTGGTATATGCTCTGGCTCAGACCTGGTCTTTTTAAAGGTGCCATATTATGCCCCTTTTCCACAAGATAAAATAGTTCCCAGGTGTGTTAAAGACATGTCTGTGACATGCTTCGGTCAAAATTGCCTTTGGATCAAATATTGTAGTTCTCGCTTTATCAGCTAAAAACAGCTCTGTTCAGAAAGGTCTGTTTTAAGGGCGTCTCTCTTTATTGTAATGAGCTGCACCTGACCACGCCTAGTTCACGTCAATCTCTCTGGAAGGGGCTGCGGCTTGAGCTCCGTAGCCGTCCTGGTAGCCATGTGCTAATGTTTACACTGGCTCGGTCATGGCTGAAGACAGAGAGCTCTGAGGTTGAAGTCCTATAATAACGAAATGCACCTGAGACAGTGACCGGTCTGTAGCTACGTCTTCACCACATGTCCGCTGTTCAGCTGCAGCAGAGGAAACTCCGCTGTTCTCAGCTCCACCGCCACGAGCGCTAAAATACGGGAGGATACCGTAAACCGGCGCGGATCCGGTGTGTTTATCAAAGCTCGGTCGCCGTGCTGAGGCACCGGGTCGGT
>OMNV01007617.1:7815-42202 GCA_900303265.1 Brotula barbata
CTAAGTTGGTGCCAAGCAGCTTGTGTGTAGTTAGTATTAGTTAGTGGTTCGTCATGAACACATGGGGACGTAGTTAATGTTTAGTTTAGCCCACACTGACCGTGCCTGGGTCTTATCTAAATTACCTCCGTCCTTCGGTGGCTGCCCGCCGGTTGTTGCTAATGTTGCTAAAGTTGTGCTGTATTTTCTATTAAGGTCCGTATGATGTAACACGTACATGTCGCAACAGTGTTGTGTTTGTTTCTCGAGCGTGTATCTATATTTTTGTCAACGTTTGCTTTTCACCGTTGTGTTTGTTTAGACATGGCATCGCTGTCGGAGGAAGTGCTGCTGGTGGTGAAGAAGGTTCGCCAGAGGAAGCAGGATGGTACACTGTATCTGATGGCTGAGCGGATAGCCTGGGGTCCAGAGGGCAAAGACCGCTTCACTGTCAGCCACATGTATGCAGACATTCGCTGTGAGTACCCAATTCCCTCAAATCACACAGACCTGAGACAATCATGTGCTGGTATCATTCTCCAGCTGTATCTCATACCTGTTCCCACCAGGTCAGAAGATCAGTCCTGATGGTAAAGCCAAGATTCAGCTTCAGCTGGTCCTCCACACTGGGGAGAGCACCACATTCCACTTTTCCAATGAGAGCACAGCACTCAAGGATCGAGACGCCACCAAAGAACTGCTGCAGCAGCTCCTTCCCAAGTTCAAGAAGAAGACTAACAAAGAGCTGGAGGAGAAAAATAGGTAACACACGGCTTATTTCCAACAGTTTAGGAGGATATTACAATTTTTCAAAAGCACACATGTCGTTCATTAAATTAATGATCCCTTACTCAGCTAACGGCAACAGTTTGGCCATTTTACCTTTCAACAACCTTTGTGTAGCATTAGGGTGGCAAAACGTAATGTTTCAGACTGAAAGGGTTTTTTTAGACTTATTGGTAGGACACTGACTGTGTTATTCTGGCTCGGGGCTGCTCAATGTGTGATGTCGGAAATGGATGTGAGAGTGGTTTTGTTAGTTACTATTATGCTATTTCACATGAGCGAAACCAACAGTGAATCATTATATTTCAACAGGAGTCACGCGACGTCTTTCTCCCAGCCTGGTGTGCAAACAAATGTAAACATACTGTATTTTGTGGGGAGTTATCACAATTGCATCACTAACATTTAATTTTCTCACGTAGAATGTTACAAGAAGATCCAGTGCTTTTCCAGTTATATAAAGATTTGGTAGTAAGCCAAGTGATCAGTGCTGAGGAATTCTGGGCCAACCGCTTAGGCATAAACAACGCCGACCACGCGTTATGCAACAACAAACAGGAAGTTGGTATATCTGGCGCCTTTTTGGTGAGTACATCGTGACTGTCACATCTAAAACTTAGGGTTTGGAAATGAGCTGATGTTAAATGTAATAGTTGTTGGTTTTACATGATTTAAGATTCATAAATACACTTTGATGTTACTTGTTCAAATACCGTCTGTTATACATAATTTTTTTCTACAAGTGGAATCCAAATCATTGAGCGACTGTCATAGACACAGCATTTACTTTTGTGCCTTACAGGCAGACATCAGACCTCAGACCGATGGCTGCAATGGTTTGAGGTACAATCTAACGGCTGACATTATTGAATCTATCTTCAGAACATACCCAGCAGGTAAACAATCAACACACTGGAAGTGACCTCTGGTCAACTTTTGGTTGACGGTGCACTAATAAGCAAAATGATACATTGTTGTGTTTTGGCTAAATATACTTGTGTCTTTGTCACACTTTCAGTGAAACAGAAGTATAGTGAAAATGTGCCTCACAACCTGACAGAGAAGGAGTTTTGGACCCGCTTTTTCCAGTCGCATTATTTTCACAGAGACCGCATCAACACAGGAACACAGGATATCTTCTCAGAGTGCGCCAAGCAGGATGAGAAAGGTCTGTAAATCTGCAGAGGTCTTTCTGCTGTCAATCTGAAAAGACCGATGCCAGTACATATTCTAGTGGCACCAGTAAATTAGTTATTTCCACAATCAGTCCAAACTAGATTATTGATTTACAAGTGAATTTCTTATTCCTCTGTAAAGGCTCTAAATGTGTTTCATGCAGGTTTAAAGTCCATGGTGGTTCAAGGAGTGAAGAATCCTTTGGTGGATTTAGTGTCACTGGAAGACAAAACGTTAGATGAGGTGACCTTCCATGGATGATTAAAGCAGTCGTAGTCATATCATGGTACTGGATAAACATTGAATCTTTTTGGTATTTCTGTCATGTCGTAAAGGGCTATGGAGTTTGCACAACACCGTCAACTTCCAACTCCAGCAAGTCTGTAAAAGAGAACAGCAACTCAGCCATTATTAAGCGTTTCAACCATCACAGTGCCATGGTGCTGGCAGCAGGCTCACGGAAAGGGTAAACAAAATACATTTGCAATGAATACAAGTTTGTTCATCTACTTCAGTGTGGTCATCGTCTGTGTTTTGTTTCAAATTTACCATGCTATCAAAGGGATGCACCAACTGACCAAACGAGTGAGACCAGCAGTACAGATGGAAACTCGAGGGATTCAGACTTCTTCCAACCTCCTGTTAAGAAGGTGAACAGCTATGAGAGAAAATTTGGAGAACATTTTCTGAGACTAAATTTACAAAACACTCACTTTTTTCACAAACATTCTCAGGTAAAATTACAAGAAGCTATTGAGTATGAAGATCTGCAAGGGGAAGCTCGAGCTAAAACGGTTGCATTGAACCTCAAGAAATCTGACAGGTAAAGTATATTATTTTTTACAGAAACGGTTCATTAAAAGTTCATTTTTTTTAGTTTTCCCTCAAATCTAGATGAACTGTTCTGATCCCATTTCTCTCAATATTTTATTGAAAAGGTATGCTCATGGCCCAGTGCCACTTCAGTCTCAGCAGTATACCACCAGCCAGGACATCATCAACTCTGTCAACTATATCAGACATGAGATGGTCAACTACAAGCCCAACCTTACCCAGGTTACACTCACGTCCTTTTATCACTGCTATATGCAATTTTTCACCTTGTAACTTTTGTGCACATCAGTTCTCCTATATCTTTCTATCGGAATGAATTGCAGTGTTCTCCACAGCTATAGTAATCTCGTCATCAAATTCATTCATAAATCTTTAGGTAGCCCGTTCACAGTACAACTCCCATGCTTTTGGTCACTACCCAAACACGTGCGATGCCTGACCACAGTAACACTCACTGCCCACAGGTTTTGTCCAGCACAACTGCCACTTCTGCAATTGCGGCGCTTTCTCCAGGTGGCGTCCTTATGCAGGCAGGAGCACAGCAAGCCATACATCGTAAGTGTTTTTGTATGGTTGTATTGATAACATCAATATATGTGTCTACAGTACATCTTTAGTGTGTATGAAGTGAAGCTGTCCTTCAGCAATACACAGACAGTGACAGTCTTCATACAGGATAGTGGATATGGTTCCATCTCACATATACATGATCAGAATAACCTTTTAAAAAAAGGATTTTAGTTTTTCCTAATCAAGAAAAGACATCAAGACTTTTAGCCATGACATACTGGAAGGCGAATTATGGCTTTTCCAGTGCAATAAAACGTGTCTTTGAGCTATGAGTGAGGCAAAAGCAACCACATCCCCTACCCAAGTAGTGAAATACAACTTACGGGTATGATCTGCAAAGGCAGGAGAATTTATAATTTTTTGTTTTTATTTTCAGAAATGGTTCCTGTTGATGTTCAAGGAGAGTTGAAGCATCTTTATGCAGCTGCTGGAGAATTGTTGAGACACTTCTGGTCATGTTTTCCTGTAAACACACCGTTTCTGGAGGAGAAGGTGACTATTTAGAATTTTTGGTGAACTGTTGAAATTTTCAATACTTGGTTAAACATAATTATCACAAATGACATTCTTAAAAACTTCAGGCTCTCTTCAGTAAATTGCAAAAACCACCAGTCAACAGCATTAAATTACTCCCCAGTTAGTGCTATTGCATTTTGTAGTGGACCATCAAGTAGGAGGAGTCTGTCAACTTAATCAGTACTAGGCAATCTAACAAACATAACGGAAGTTGATATTGTGCGTGTGTGTGATGATTTTTTTCTTGTCACTACTGTTGACACAAAATTAATCAAACTGGCTCCACCCATTCCCTGTTTTCATACACGTTGTACAGCATAACCATTATCACTATCACAGTTGCTACTCACTGATGCAGCTGAATTCTAATATCTCAGAAGAAGCCACCGTCTTGCTACTTTCATCAGTTTTTGAGGATAAACATTTTAAAGTATACTCTCAGCAGAGGTGTCTTTCAGAGCTGTTTTAATGTACATGTCTGGTGTATGTATACATAGGTGATGAAAATGAAGTCAAACCTGGAGAGATTTCAGATGACCAAACTTTGTCCTTTTCAAGAGAAGATTCAGCGCCAGTACTTAAGTAAAAATGTGAGTCTCAATTGAATAATAATGCAAATTCTGTTCCATGTCATTGGTTGGTATTAAATTTCTCCACTATTCCCACAGCTTACAGGGCACTTGGAGGATATGTTGCAGGCAGCTTACAACAAGTTCCATGCCTGGCAAACCCGTCGAATGATGATGAGGAAAACCTGAGGTTTGATGCTTTGTCAAAGAGAAGACAAGACATTAAAGCATACGGACAATACGGCCCATGTAGGCCCCGCAGGCTGCTGTGAAGACACCAGAGACCACAGCCTGAGAGGACACGTTCACAGGGGCTAACGATGACGATAGAGATGGACGCAGCCACATCTATAAATGTTCATCGGATACTAGCTGCATCTCAGTCACAAATAACTGTAATTAGTTTCTTTCTCCTTTGTTAGTATTTTCTTAATGGTTCGCAGATCGGGTTGTACAATGGTTACATGGGACTGTTAAAGTGGTGTGACATGACCAAATTTCAGTCTGAAATCATATAGACACTCAGGATGTCAGGCTGAGCTGTGCGATTCAAACAGAGAGCTCCCAGTGTGTTGAACAGAGCAAAGGGACTCATGACGGTGAGCTCTGCTGGAGCACCAGCTCCGCTTACAGAACAAAGTTCCTGCTAATCTGAAGGAAAGGGGGTGAATATAGCAATACTGTAAAGACATTAAACTGTCTAGTGCATTAATGTGTGTTAGGCTTTCACACTGATATGATACTGCTCTGCAATGTCTGCACTGAAGTCGAACTGTTCCTCTGAATTAAAGTGAGGCATAAAGACTTAGTTTGTGCTGCTGTCTTTCATCTGGAGTTCCTCTTGAACCGCGTCTTCTAACTTTGGATGACGTTGGAGAAGTGTAAAAAGTCCATTTTTTGTTCCTCTACGCTGGTGAGGGGCAGCAGCGGCGCTGTCTCCAGGAAGTGTCTCCCCCAGCTGGATGCCACGGAAGGGGCTGTGACAGCTCGGCTGGGTGCTGACAGCCACCGCTGACTCCTTCAAAAAGAATGAACGGGCCGTAGATGATGCTACTGCAGCGGTTTGACGTGGATTTGTAGGACGAAAGTCTGAAGAATGACTGACTGGTAAGTTTTGCTGACGAAACGATGGGAGGACGTGAACAACGTGACCCATGTTAGCGTGTTAGCATTGTTGAGATGGAATTGATAATGGAATCAATTGGTGCTGGTGCCAACATATTTTCGTGAAATTGTAGATTTCTGTGAGCCGTCAGGTGTTTTTGTTATTTTTACGATGTGTTATGATAATCGCAGTGTCGTAGCTTTAATGCGACTTGTTAGCTAGTTTGTACTGAAGAGCTAGCATGACAGTCAGCGGACTGGAGTCTCGTGATGCGGTGTGGCATGAATCGAAATCGCCCTTTTAGTAGTTTGTGACAGAAACACTGAAACAAATCGACTATGCCGACTCAACACGAAGCGCCCCTCCAGTCAATCAGAGTCACTGATTTCACCAGTTTGCAGCTTGTGTGTGTATGTATCAAAGTCCGGTTAAACTGGTGTACGTGATTTTACTGTTTGTTGACAGCAACTAGTGACGTAGCGTCTCTTAATTGGCTAATTGAAAAGGTCTGTGACGTTCGACAGACAAGACAGTCACTTAAATCATATGCGTTTTTATTCTTTGTCAAACTGCTGTCTTTACATAACGTCTATCGTTATGTTTCATGTGGTAAAATGTGTACATCATCGCCTGCTTGGATGTCTCGTGTATATTACTTTAACAGGGAAGTGCTAAACAAATAGAAGAGAAGTCAGAGTTGACTGCTACTTCTCACCAGCTTTTGAGGTACCTGTGTTGAGTGCTTAGGATATAAGATCACACCCATTTTTTTTTAATCTTTGTCACAGTACATAGAATAACATAATGACACGATAGACCACAATAGGTCAATCTAAACTACAGTGTTTTGTACAAATGTCCATTGCTTGATTTTGTTATTGACTTCTTTTGGAATGACACGTGTTCGTTCATCACAGACTGCCTCGTGCTATCTCAGTTGTGAGGGATCGCCAGTTCTGGTACCAGTTGTGATGGAGAACCACAGTCATGTTCTGGCAGAGTTTGACCGTCTGGATCCACTTCTCTCTGCTCTCCGCTTAGACTCGGGCAGACTCAAGGTAGGATGCACCTCACCATACCATATACAGAGATAAAACATCAACCACACTAACGAAGCAACCGTACCTCTTCTACACAGAGCTTACTTTACCTACATTTGCCTTCAGTTGGAAGGGGTAGCAGTGTCTGAATGTTGACGAAGGTGACTTTAAATGTCATAAATAACAGAAGACGCCACTCCAGCGAAGTCTGTGTCTGTCAGTGCGAATGGACTAGTCTGCCAATTTTCTAATTCTTCTCTCAATTTCCTGTGGTGAAGTGCACCTGCTTAGCGGTGTCAAGGAAGTGGCTGGCATTAGGAACGTCAGCAGGAGGCTTACATCTCATTCAGAAGGAGGGCTGGAAACAACGGCTCATCCTCACGCACAAGGTACCACAGGAATGAGAGTTGACAGCCACACCTTAAAATGAATGTGGTGTTCATATTGATCTATTCTATTTATTTCAGTTTAACCAGATTCTGTGTCTCTGATATGCTTCTGAACTCTGTGTGGGTTCTTTTACAGGAGGGATCAATCACTCAGGTGGCTTGTTGTCCACATGATGAAGACTTTATTGCTGTTGCAACAAGGTTAGAGAGTCTTTCCATGGAGTGAACAGAAGTTATTATACTTATTTTTTAAAACAAAATGGCCCTGTTGCCGTCTGTTTGGTTGTGTGATGTAAAGATACTTTCTTCATCCCCAAGGGGATATTCTTTAAATGATATTTGTGATGGTGACGCTCTGATTCCCGGTCCAGTCAGGGCCTTGTGGCGGTGTGGGACCTGCAGCTGGAGCGACGCGGACGTCCAGAGAAAGTCGGTGTGTCCTGGGAGCACAGAGGACAGGCCATCACCGCACTGTGCTGGGACACCAGCGCACGAGTTTTTGTTGGGGACACCGCAGGCAAGGTGTCATTTCTCCGTGCTGGATCCTCCAAGCTGGGCAAGGTATTGATTGGACCCATTCAAAAAGTTGTGTGTGTGTGTGTGTGTGTGTGTGTGTGTGTGTGTGGCAGCCAGTGGCACAGACCGTAAACATGACGTAACCACTACTGTTTATATGTTTTTAATTCTTGTCCAGGGATCAGCATTTGTAATCTTCCCAGTTCAGACCATCACCACTGTTGATTCCAGAGTAGTTCAGCTTGGATACCAAGATGGCCGCCTTCTGGTGTCTTCCCTGAGCCGCTGCTACCTGTGTGACACTGAGAGGTGAGTGCACACACATGACTTTGTATGTCATTTTGCCAGGTGACGGGAACAGATAGAACACCTGACTTAGAGGGCGGGTTAACAACTGAATAGTCTGTGGGGATTTTTTGTATAAGACTAATTGTAATATTGGGCTTCAATTCTGTGGTGATCAAAAAACTGAATCTGCCCTCAGGGAGAAGTTCTGGCGTGTTGGAAATAAGGAACGTGATGGGGAGTATGGAGCCTGTTTTTTCCCTCAGAGCAGGGGATCCATCCTGGGTCAGCCCCCGCTGCTGTTCTGTGCCCGTCCGGGATCTCGGATATGGGAAGTCAGTTTTAATGGCGAGGTTTTAAGCACCCATCAGTTCAAACAGCTACTATCATGTCCTCCTGTGCCTCTCATCACATACAGGTACTGTATTTTTTTTAAAGTCACCTGTTATTGAATAAAATTACTTTTCACCAGCTACATTTTTATCCGTCCTCTTCTACCAACAGAAATGAGCCACATTACAACCCAGCACAAAAAAGCCCTCAGTCGATCGCCTTTCCTAAACTCCTTCTTTTGGGGTAATGTCTTTTGTCTTTTTTATGATGTGCACTTCATTCACAACAAGCCAGAAATCTGTAAATTAGACAAACATACATATTATGATGTAAAAAGCACAAATGTTAATACATAAAACATAATCTCATATAACTGGGGATGGTAGCGTCACTTTAACTGTATATTGTATTTCTTTGCATAGAGACCAACACTTGATGACCTGGACTGATTCAGCTATTTATATTTTCACACCTCAGAGTGGCCAGGTGCTTCTGTGGACAGAAATCAGAGGTGTGTGTGTGTGTGTTTGGTACAATGATCAAGTGAAGTAATTTAAATTTTGTTAAGAAACACATACAGGTGTTTTTTTCCCCTGGTAATTATCCACATATCAGCAGTTTCATTTAGATTATTAATCAAATGATAATAGTTACGAGGATGTAATTTTTAAGTATAGCTCTTAAAACTGTAGTCAGGATTTTGGGATCGAAAGTGTATTCAAATCATTTTACTTCTGAAATCATCAGCAACACAAACAGGAACTTCAGTTGAATCATCGTATCTGCTATGATTGTGCAGACAAACCAAAACTAACTAACCAAATTATTTCATATCTTTGTTTTTGCAGATTTGGTTGACATTACAGTGTACAGAAGTGAGCTCTTCTGTCTCCATGGCAATGGGCATCTATCCCACCTATCCCTGTTGCCCGCAGAGCGCTGCGTCGAGCGCCTGCTGCGTCGGGAGTCCTGGTTTCTGGCCGCTGCCGTCTGCTGTATGTTCCAGCACGCCATCATACCCAGCAGGGTGAGACGGCTGCCGCTGGTCTAATCACACAGATGTTATAGTCACAGTGTGTAACTTGGGAGGACTTCCTCGGAGGGGAAAACATTCTAGCAGTAAAATTTTAGTAACAACTAATAAGTCAATCTCAGTAAATCAGACAGCTGAACAAAATTTCTTGGGCTGATCTTTGGTTGATCCATGAATGAAATCGTTCTCATCGTTCCTGTCGCATTCAGGCCAGGAAATCAGTTCCCATCGAGCGTCTTGAGCACCTGAGGTCTCAGTTCAGTTCCAGCACACATCTGGAGCTGATAAACCAATTAGAGGAAGTAATAACTAAACTCGAGCCCCTGGACTCCGCCTCCAGCAGCCGCAGGAGCAGCATCTCTTCACACGTGAGTCAGAATATGTGGATTAGTTAACATGTAACTTCTTCAAAATCACCCTCATAGTATAAAATTGTATAAATGGACTATAAATGGAAACTTTTGCGTTATGCGAGTGGATTTTTTTTTTCTCGAGTTTCGCAAGTCAAATATTCATTACACTGGAATAGTTTATGTATATTTTATTTGCAGAAAAAACTGAATTCAGTGAGGACTAATTCTTGCAACATTGCATCCTGTTATTTCAGAAATTATATTGGCTAACTGCTATATTTGGTTCCTCTGAAAGAACAGTATTACCTGACTCAAAAACCCAGTATGAGACTAATATTACCTAATACACACAGTAATATAATATTCTCATTGTTTTCTAGGAAAGCTTCAATGTGCTGGACTGTGGAATCTATCGTGTCATCAGTCGTAGAGGAAGCCAGTCAGACGAAGAGACGAGCTCCGTCATGAATCAGTCCATGTCAGAGGAGGAGCGGCTCAAAGAGTTCAGCTTTGGGCCCGAGGAATATCAGGTGGACCACGGTAAGTACGTCAGCTGCCGCGTACACTCAGAGCCTTCACAGGACAGAAAAAAAACATAATCAAATGTGTTAAAACAATTTCTGATGATTTCAGTTCCGGATGATGTCCCCCACGCAGTGTGTTTTCATTCTTTAAAACAAATACAGCAGCAATTTGTAATTGCTTATTATTGTTGCCTGAAACATGCTTTACATCTCCTTGGTGGAGATGTATGGACGGAATGATTTCAAGAATGAAATGCTAAAATTATTGGAAGAGAGATAGAATTTATCTAATTGAATATCATAATCAGGCACAGTATGAGTTGCAAAGTTATTTAAATGATTCCCAGACATGTACATTATTATAATTGGATCTTGTAGCAACTCTTTTGTTGTAGCAAATCTGTGCACCTCATTTATTCCCTCTTATGTTTTTAGGGGAACAAGTATGTTACTTCTTTCATTTACATAACAACATAAATGTTATTCTGCGCCATGGGATTTGCATATGTGCTCTGTTAATATCAACTTTCTTGTCTGTTCCATTGTATCTCTCACATATCACCACTTTATTATTTGCATTGTGTTGTGTTAATTTACGTTCTCTCTGTAATGGTGTCAGGCTGCTTACTTCCATCTGTCCCAGGTCATTTTATCGTTTCATCATTTCCACCAGTGCTCCATCCATCTCTTGTTTTTCCTCTGGCTCTTCCCTTCACCTTCATTCAGATCCACCGACTAGTGAACGTGTGGATGGTGAGCGATCTGAACAAGGCCTGCCGTTCCACCTCCCCCTTTCATTCCGCCACAAACCCCCCCGCATCGCACTGCAGGCTGTCAAAGACAGGTGAAGCATGCAGACAAACAATGATATTTACAGTTACGGCTTCAGAAAGAAGAACTGAGACTCAGAGAGTTACATTATTTTGGGGTGTTTTTTGTACGTCCTATGGAGAGGTTAGAGCCCCACACTGCTTTATTTAAGTACAGCTGGGCTTTTTGACTTCTTACTTCCCCTTTCCATTGAACAACCACATTTTAAGTTTCAGTTTTTACTCACGTTGTCCAATCGTGTTCATCTACAAAAATCCCATCCACTCGTGTGACACAGAGAGCTTCGTACTCGCGATTGCACAGTCGTGCTTTGTTTGTATACCTTTTTATCAATAGTATTGTTTTACCTCAACAGTGAGAGGGTATTTTTTTTTCTTATTCAGTGTTTCTAGTTTTGTTAAGAAGACAACAGAGAAGATCAACACTCTGCAGATGAATTCGGACCTCTGGCAACGACCCGACCTCAGAGAGGGCGGACAGGCTGAGCTGTTTGCCACCACTGCACCGTCCTCAGAGGACATGGAGAACGAGTAAGTAAGAGTCAGTCAGGCTATTTTGAGACAAACTCTACTTTTTACTGTCTATCAACCATCTACTATCTGTATCTATGCTGGCATTCAGATTCTTCTAAATGTTGTAGCAAATTGGGTTTGTGTCATCACATAGAAATGAGTGTACCAATGTCTCCCATTACGTAATGTAAGTGCTTTGGGGCTTTATTATTTAAAAAAAAAAATCTTTAAAATTAATGGTGTGTTAGTCTTGATTACACTGATTGCTCTCACTGTGTATTTGTGTATTGCTCAGACTTTATGTCGAAATGGCAAACACGGAGGCTGAGATGCAGGAACTTCGAGCAGCAACAGAGCGAGCCATGTGAGCACAGTGCTTCATTTCTACAGAACGCAAAATCATGGTTTTTTTTTTGGACAGATTAAGTTGTACTATATCTGTACTGCTTTTTTTTCACATTTCAGATCCCAGATCCAAGACCCTTTAGTGCTTCTGGATCCAGTTTCCCTGGGTGAAACTCTCCTTGAGTGGCTGCTTGTCCTGGAACGAGTTCTGGGGCAGGAAGAGCTCCAGTCCACTCATGTGGATCCTTCAAATGTGGATGGGCCTGCTGAGGAGAATCACGAACAAGATTCTCCAACATCCAACTCAGAGCAAGCACCGGAGTCCTGCTTGTCGGGAGAAGCAACAGAAAGTGTTTCAGAGTCCGATCAGAAGGTGGCTGCACTTTCAAATGGGATCCCTCCAGAACTCATCCGAGTGGGCTCCCCCAAACCTATACCATCGGATCTCCTGGCCGATCTCACCCAGCTGGCAATGCTGTACACAGAACTGAGCTGCTTTGGAAAGCAGGTGGACCAGGGGGATCCACGAGCAGTTCCCTGCACAACTTTCCTTCGCCGCTATTTCTTTCTTTTGGATCAAGAGCGCATAAGAAGAATGAGTCTTCTCTGTTACCAAGAGCAACCAGAGGTGCAGCGCTCCTTCATGGAGGCCATGCTAGGTCAGAACATCTTCCTCGTCAACTGCTTGATCACACTGGAGTCGATGCTGTTACTAAATAATGAGTGTTTGTCTTTTCACATAGATCTCACCAAGGACAGTAAGGTGGTGGAGGTTATTCACAAAGGAGACTTACTACGATCACTGAGAAGCCTGAGAGAACAGCAGCACCGGAATTCTCCTCTTCTCCTCGCTCACTTACACAGGTCAGTGCTGCTGTTGCTTTTAAACGCTAATGTTTAAGATGTGTCCCTTAAAGCTAATTCATCTTGTTGTTGTCTAGGCTGTATGAGAAGCATGGGGAGGAAGCCGTGCGTTCATTTTCCCAATTCTACCCTACAATCACTCCTGCTGATGTGATGACCATGGCAAAGCAAAGCCACTTCTTGGCGTACCTGGATAATCTGGTCCAATCACAGGCCGAGGAGGAAAGGTACACACCGTCCATTTCAAGCAAAAAGAACCCATTCCTTCGTTTCTACTGAAATGTGTTTATATCTTCCTCTCCCAGATTGTCCTTTTTGGGTTCCCTTCTGGAGCGAGAATCATTGCGACAGGATTGGCTGGAACTGGCACTGACACTTGATGCTCCTCGACTTTCTGACACCCAGACCCACGATGGACAGCCCAGGTATGATTGTGTTCGTGAGAATAAGCTAAAACCAGCTTAACGTTGTCGTTGGTGTAACATTAATAAAGTAAACATTATTCAGAGTCCTTTTCCTGAATTCTATTTCCAATGTATTCTAATTCTAATGTTGACTACACGTGTGACTCGTTGCAGGTGGCATTCCCATTGTTTCAGCTGGGGGTACGGACGCCTGCTGTCACTGCTGATTCGTCTTCCTGCAGATCTCTCCTCCAAGCAGCAGATGGCGGAGACTTGCCGCAGTCACGGGTACAGTTCTAGTTTTTAACGTGAAGATTACTTGTTGATGGCTGCTCCCGCGCTAACTTGCGTATGTTGCAGGTACTGGAGTGGCTACCTTTACCTGTGCTCAGAGCTGCAGCTTCGCTCGGAGGCGTTCTCCACCATCTGCCAGCTGGATGACATCAGTCTCCTGGAGGACGGTAAAGCGGCTTCCTGGAACTAAACAGGCCACTCACACAGTCACACAGTTACAAACACACACAGAGAAAGAATAAAAAGAACAAATAATCATTTCAAAGATTCTTGATTTCACCCCCAGATGCAGATCACCCACTCAGTTTAATGAGTTCTTCCCTTAGTCATGTCTCTCCCTTCAGCCAAGTCTGTTCAGAATGAATGAATTCTGCTTCAGTTAGACCAGCATGTAAGAATGAGACTCGCCTTATACGGGCTTGTCTGGCCTCAGTGGAGGTGTGTTTCTAGTTGAGTCTTCTCTCCAGATCAGATCTGAGTTCCGTTCTTTTCTGTCCTTTTTTTTAAGGTGTTGAGCCTCAGACCTTAGATGAGTGGAAGATGATGATCCAGTTGTCTCACCAGCGCGACAGCGTTTCTGATTCAGCCTCAGGTGTGAACGGAAGCAGCCTGTCCAACGGTTCGGCCGACTGCGATGGAACGGTCAGCCCGGAGAACCTGACCCTGATGTTGGCTCGGACGGCCGGGCCAGACCGTGCCATGGCGTTGTTGGAGGAGTGTGGGGTGCAGTTGGTCCTTTCCTCCCACTCTCAACGGGTCTGTGAGCTGCTGAGAGTAGCGGAGAAGAGGCAGAGGTGGGTCAGACGTTTACAACTGCACCAAACTTAGCAAAACACGAATGGAAGCACAACATGGCAGCGCTGTACGTGGTCTAACAGGTATTTTCCACTCATCTTGTAGACTTTGTGTCACCAAAGATTTTGTTTCATTTTCAGGGCCCTGATCCAGATGATGCTTGAGCGCTGTGATCGGTTCCTGTGGTCTCAGCACACCTGACGCCGACCGTGTCAGCACTGAATGATGGAGAGTAACGAGCCAAACAATCTCTCTAATGCTTTCTGTAAGTCTGCGTATTAACTGCTACTGAAACTGTGGCCTAATTAATTTATATGCTGCTGTATTTATCCTAAGCTCCCACATCAAAGGCACGCTGTCCTCTCAAAAACAGTATTCTCTGTTTCACTTGCACTGATCCTTGCAGTATTCATGCAGAGCCTTTCAAATGCAGATTCCTGTTTAGGGTGCCATCACGTTTCCTTTCTTCCTTTAAAGACGGGGAATGCAAAGTAAGAAAATACCAAACACTTCAACCTTAATTTCAGCGGGTAGGTTCCTTTTAAAAGGAAGGGATCCTACAGCAACGCTTGCTGCTCAGATGCTTCTCCCGTTTTGACCAAATAACTCAAAACGTACAATCTTGCACTCTTCTGCTTTAAATAAACAGATTAATTGCATATTTGCATGTACCCATATGGACACTTGGATGAATCGTCAGAATAACTGTGAACAAAATGCGTGTATGATTAAGGTGAACTGCTCTAATATGTTAATTAAAAAAAGTGTAAACTGTACTTCCAGTCTTGTGTTTTATGGAACGAAAGCTTTCAGGCAACACAAATCATTATGAAACCATGTGTCTGTCAAAAAGGTTTAGGAATTAGGAAATCTTAAACAAATAACGGACTCATTCACCCGATTCTGTTTTTATTTGCCAACATAGGCCGAGAAAATGGACAAAAGAGAGCAATAATGGTAGACCTACAATAGGATGTAAAGACCGGCCCACTCTTAGCGTGTCAGTGGAAGTGAAAGAAGTGCCTGTATCAGGACCTGGATCCAGATCTGCCTCCAAATCTAATCACCTCTTCCCACCTATCTACAGAATTTAATCAAAATCGGTCCCTTCTAAAGACGTCGTGCCGACAAACAGATTTCTACACACACGTAGCATCAATAAAACCTTTCATTCTTCACAATCAAAGAGCTTTGGCAGTTTTTCCTTAAGATTTAAGAGGTCAGCATTGCACACATACAACAGATGGTGGCGTAATGGACCGACTGGGGGTCAAGAGAGATAATATTAATAACAGTGGATTGAAATGGGACTGATGACTCACTTGATGGTATCACACACCTGGAGCATCAAAGGAGAGCTGACGGCAGAGGGAAATACGATTTATGAGTCATACCACCGTACAGTTATTACCTGAAATCTGTGTCAGGCCCGATCCTTCATTTTCTCATCTCTGCGCCATCAGAAATTCCCAGAATTTGTTTCCCCCTAATCCACCTGCATGTATCACTGGACATTCTGGCAGACTGAGAATCAAAGTGAGTTTTGGCATCTAAAAAACGTGGGTAATATAATCTACAAACAACAAAAGTAACAAGTCTTTTAAGAATTGAATTCACCAGTTCTCTCGACAAACGGGCAGAAGAGAATGTGTTTAATTCATCTGAAATGATCTGAGTTTGACAGACGGTTTTCATCACGGGCAAGAAGACAGACGTACATTTGATTTGAAAGGTTATTAGGTTGAGGCAGTGAGTCCGGTGTTTGATGTTGCGTTCCTGTCACCAGAGGAACAGATAAGAGGATTCTGCACATACCTGTTGATACATACCTGGGTATAAATGGCAACCTGGATGTCCAGAGTGGACAACACACAGGCATACACCCCCCTACACACCCCCCTACACACCCCCCTACACACACACACACACACACACACACGTCTGTTGAGTCACAGTCAGCAGGAAGATATTCTGAACATGGTCAGGTGTGTGTGCCTGAAGTGAGGGTTTACGAATCCGGAATCCTCTTTGACTGAACGGTGAGCTACATGGACAAAGCACTCATGGTGAGTTTGTCATTTTTTTTTTACTATTTGCTTCTTTGAATTGTTTTCGTAGAATAGCAGCTCTAACACCTCTGGTTGTTGAGACAGACGGTTCTGTGGTTTCAGGTGTCCGTCTCTCTGCTTGGACTGGCTCTTGTCCTGCTCTTCTTCCCTCCGCATGCGTCCCTGAACCGCGTTTTTGACAACAGCTCAGGTAGGATTGATGGATGTTTGGTGCAGATACCGAAGCAAACACCTGAGACTTGGATATAAACATTCTGTGTGTTCATTTGATATCATCTCAGGAACTGTGTATTTGGGCTCTGCGTTTGTCGGGGAGGCTTTGCAGAGAGCGATCGAGCTGACGGATGCTGCTTACGCCCGTACCAGTGAAAGGTAAAACTCCTCTGGAATCACGTCAAAGCACCAGACGTCTGTATAAACGATACTCGTGTTTCCAGAGTGAAGATGTCCCTGTCTGAAGGCGCTCTGAGACCCAGTGACCTGCTCGCACAGTTCAAGCAGACTGACACCAGAACCAGGACCCAGATCCAAGCTGCTGAGCTGCTGGACAACACCGTGGAGCTGATCAGAGAGATGGTCTACACCAACGCTATGGTTTTTCCCAAACCTCATGGTAAACAGTAAACAGCAGCATAAAGAATGTAAAAAGGAGGTTCTGTTTTCTGTAACATTCGCTCCCATCAGTATCAACCCAGCTTAGATATTCCTACTCTACTCTTCTTCTGCTGTTATCTCCTATGGGTTATCTGTGTATCTTCTACTTCAAGCATGGTAGAAATCGTGAGTGTTTTGTTCTATTCTAACATTGAAGTATTATGAGTATCAATAGTGTCATTGTTGTCTGTGTATTCTCAAAGAGCTGCTGAGTGAAGGAGACGTGGAGAATCTGCTGCAGGTGACGGGCTGCTCGTCCCAGCTGCACAGACCGAGCTGTCTCACCGACTGCCTGTCTGAGCGCTACAGGTCCATCAGCGGGGAGTGCAACAACAGGTCAGCGCCTTCACACATTCAACAGATTCTGTCCCGCATCATTTTTGTAACCGTGTTGTTGCTCTGTTCAGACAGAACCCTAAATGGGGCGCTGCCAACATCCCCTACTCCCGCTGGCTGCCTCCGGAGTATGAGGACGTGTGGGGGACGCCCAGAGGCTGGGACCCAGAGCACACGTATCATAACATAAGCCTGCCTGCAGTAAGAGCCCTGGAGCTGTACGTGCGCCGCGTCTTTTGGGCTCCGGTGCATCCAACCGTTGTCTCTCGTTCGTCCTCAGGTGCGGCTGGTGTCTCAGGAGATTCTCTTCACGCATAACGACAACATCTCCCTGGACTCCTCTCTGTCCCACCTTCTGGTGGAGTGGGGTCAGTGGATAGACCACGATGTGGTTCTGACACCTCAGAGCGCGAGCACCGCAGCCTTCAGGACGGGAGCAGACTGCACACACACCTGCAGCCAGGACACGCCCTGTTTCCCCATACAGGTAATCTACCAGCTTTAACATGCAAATCTGGAACTCGTCCACTGATTTAAACAAATTCATAGATTTACACTGCATGGCATCTAATCCAAATACATATCACACTGAGTGAGCAGACACACTTCATGTTGATGGACAGTAAGACGAAAGTAGTGCTTTTAAACGTGATTGAGACTTTATTTGGTTTCCTTACATACATACATAATAATTTCACACCCAAATTATTATTCTCTTTCTCTTCAGATCCCTGTATCAGACCCTCGTAGTGGCATCCAGAGCTGCATGCCTTTCTTCCGCTCCGCTCCCAGCTGCGTTGGCGGAGCGCTGCCTCACCGACGCCGCGAGCAGCTCAACGCCATCACCTCATTTGTCGATGCCAGCATGGTGTACGGCAGCTCCATCAGTCTGGCCTCCGGTCTGCGTAACCGCTCATCACCTCTGGGCTCCATGGCCCTCAACACCAGGCACACAGACCAGAACCTGGCCTACATGCCCTTCCTGCCCCGCCTGCAGGCTCACCTGGACCCCTGCGGCCCTCGTAACTCCAGCGGGGCAGCTTCATCAGACAGAAGGAGACACCAGGAGAACATCACGTCCTGCTTTCAAGCTGGTAAGCAAAATACATCTTACATTGCAACAAAAGTCTTTATTTTAATTAGAGAGTGTGATGCTTTTGTTCCTGTCTGAAGGAGGTACAGGAACGTGAACTCGATAGATTTTCCAGGATTTTCAGGCGCTGTAAACAGACGGAATGATTTCAATGTGCACAGTCATGCAGAAAAGTTTAAGCGCATCATGTGATTTTACACATTGATGCATCACAAGTTCTTCAAGATTGACCTATGAAAGAAAATATGAACATGGAAATCTAAATAACATGTCAGCTTTTGAAAAAGGTTCGAATTCTATTCTGGTTTTATAGTTCTAGTCATTTTTCCACTGTCTAACATGTTTTGTGACATTGGAGGTCTTTAAAAGTTTGGAGTTTGCGTGTGTGTGTGAGAGTTACCTGATGATGACTGATTTGTAGGTGATACGCGGGCGAATGAGCACCTGGGAATGATCGCACTGCACACTCTGTTTTTGAGAGAGCACAACCGGCTGGTCCGAGAGCTTCACCTGCTGAACCCTCACTGGAGCCCCGACACCCTCTATCAGGAGGCCCGCAAGATCATCGGAGCCATTCACCAGGTATCACCAACGATTTAAAGTCATTCCTCAGCTGAAACCTCGCTTTTCACTTTTCTTTCAAAATCTATCAGTCACAAGAGAGAAAAAAAACAGATAACTAAGAATGTTCTTTTAAAGTTATATGTCCTTTTATCTTCAAACGCTCATCATACTGGCACGCTCGCTTAATCTGTACCGTTCCAGATCCTAACCTGGGAGCACTACCTGCCAAAGGTCCTCGGGGAAAGTGCCATGTCCTCTCTGATGCCTCCCTATCAGGCTTATGATCCTAAAGTGGATCCCAGCATTGCCAACGTCTTTGCAGCCGCTGCTTTTCGCTTTGCACACGTCACCGTGCAGCCCGTAGTGGCCAGGCTGGGACCAGGATACACCACCAACTCCGGACACCCACCGCTGCCCCTTCATCATTCGCTGTTTGCTTCGTGGAGGATTGTGCAGGAAGGTAAAGAACAAAAACTTTCACACTCATCGTGTGTGTGTGTGTGTGTGTCATTTACAAAGCTGTTGTGTCTCCTCTGTCTCGCTGTGCTTTTGATGATCAGGTGGCATCGACCCAGTGCTCCGTGGTCTGCTGCTGTCTCCTGCCAAACTTCAGATGCCAAGCCAGATGATGGTGGAGGAGCTGACGGAGAGGCTGTTTCAGGCGCAGGGAGGGATGCCTCTGGACCTCGGAGCCCTCAACCTGCAAAGAGGACGAGACCACGGCCTACCTGGTAGCAGCTTACTGACAGCCGACTACAAAACAACAAAAAGTTGATCGATCCATCCATCCAGTCCAGCTCTCACGCCTTTTATCCCAACTTGTCTCCAGGATACGGCTCATGGCGAAGATTCTGTGACCTCCCCGTTCCAAACACCACGTCTGAACTGGCTGAAATCCTGGCCAACGTCACTTTGGCTCACAAGTTCCACGCCTTGTACGGGACACCGCATAACATTGATGTCTGGGTCGGGGCCATCTCTGAGCCGGCTCTGCCAGGTGGCCGTGTGGGACCCCTCCTGGCCTGCCTTCTGGCCAGACAGTTCAGAGCCCTGAGAGATGGTGACAGGTAAACACGCAACTCACTGAAGTGATTTTACAAAAGTTAGATTTAGATCACTGACCTCATTTTTGTCATACCTTTACCAGGTCCATCGTAGACCTGTTGTGTATAGATTGGACCCTTATGGGACCACAGAACACGATCCAAAGGGACAAATCCAAATCTGTCTTTTTCTCTGAGGTTTTGGTGGGAGAGAGAAGGAGTACTCACCAGCACCCAGAGGAGGAGCCTCCACACCGTCTCGCTGTCCCGCATCATATGTGACAACAGCCACATCAGGAGCGTCCCCGCTGACCCATTTTCACGCACAGAGAGCCCAGAGACCATGCTGCCCTGTTCCCATCCCCTCATCCCCCATCTCGACCTCAGCGCCTGGAAAGAACCTGACACAGGTAAGGATGGACAAAAGAATCCAGAGGACGATGACTTCTCTTGGTTGTGTCTCCGTGTCTGGACTGATGTCTCTTTCTCAGATCCCAGCTGTGGCCCCATTCCTAGGATCCAGTCTGGCTACTCCATGTTGTGCGACTCTGTGATCCTCTATCGATGTCACTCCGGCTTCAAGATGCTGGGCTCTTCAGCGGTCCGCTGTGACTCAGGCAGTCTTCAGTGGAAACCTACACCTCCAACCTGTGAAGGTACTGAACATCATCAGGAGTTGGAACTGATCCTCATGTTATTAAAGCTAAACTCAACCTGGTGCTCCATGTGGGGCTACAGAACTGCTTCCTGCAGAGAAAACAGACAAATCCCTCACATTCTACAGCTGACAGTTAATAGGTCATAGGTCACATGGTCTGAGGTCTGTATCTGTGACATGTTGAATAATTGCCCTGTAGTTGATATGTGTGTTCTTTACCGTAGATATTAATGAATGTGAAGGACAAACGTCCCCTTGTCCCCAAAACATGCAGTGCCTCAACACTCCAGGCTCTTACATCTGCTCAGGTCAGTTCAAACCCAATAATACACAGTATGACATTTAACAGTGTATTTCTCTGATTCCTTTCCTTTCTGCCTCCTGTAGATGCCTCCTCCTCCTCCTCCTCCTCCTCACCGTCTGTGGTCTCCATTGTCGCTGCAGTGACGGTGGTGATAGGAGGAATGGCCATGCTGGTCGTGATCATGATCTGTTATCGAAGGTAGGACGTTGCCAATTTTCCTATTTTACGTGCGTAGAGCAAAGAACAGCTGACTGGACGGTAAAGGAGTTCTTTTAGAGGCTGAAATCAGATCAGAACACGAGTGATAGTTCAAAGGTTAACATACCAACATAGCATTAGATTCAGAGTGAAATATAAGTATTTGAATTAGATTTTTTCTTTCTTTCAGATATTTCCCAAAGAAAGAAGAGTTAGTCAGTGCTGGATGTTGCCAAGAAAAAAGTTAAACACCATTTTTAAGAGTGATTATTGTCCTTACCTTCCCTTAAAATAATTATCCGTGGATTATGGCCTATATTTAATTCTCGTTAAATAGCATTTAATACCGTTTACAGATCCAAATTACACTGAAGTAGAACAAAAAAGTGTTTTATTTAATATCCCTTCTTGTGTCTTATAAAAGCATGAAATCTCCTCCTGAGGATTAATATCAGGTTCTGTCCTCCGCTTGGATGTTACGTTATCCTGACCGCTCTGACTGTGCTGCTTTATTAACCCAAAGTCTGAACAAAGACCTTTTTAAATCCCAAAACAGATTTTCCATCACATTATACCGCTCTAAAGTAGATATTAGTATTTTGGATTCCTGTATCTCATTCCTGAAAACCTGTTCTCCCACTACGTGACTGTAGTAGAGCCTTTTGTATTAGGTTAACCAGGCGGCTCCTAGTGATGCGCTTAATCTACCAACCATAGATTAAAAATCCTGGAATGACAGAAAAAACGATTAGGTTTCATGCAAACAAGAATGATAACTCAGACGAGGATAATTCCATCAGGTTACAATGCTTTGTCTTTAATGAAGTAGGACAGAATCAATCATTTCACAGAGTTTAGGAACCTTCAAGCTCTTGATTAGGCTGAGAAGTTTGTTATTGCACCGACACGCAACATTCTTCAATTTACCTTCAAACGTCACCAAAATAGTTTCTACATTATGAGGTAAAACAACCATTTTGCATTACGTACTATGGCTCTGTGCTGTATTCATGCAAAGTTATTTATGGCTTGTACTGAATGTGTATATTGTGCCTTACAGACATGCAAAACTACACTTACAGCCGCAATTGTTTGTATTGCATCTCGCCTGCATTAAAGCTTGTACTTTTGAAACTACACGCTAAATTTGGGTGTTTTATTCAAGGCATCATGAACACGTAGTGCAAGAGTGCGTTGACATGATTAAGGCTGTGCTGAGAGAACGTGTATTGGTGTGATGGGAAATAACTAAGGTCCTCAAATGTGGATTTTGTTCATCTGTTGCATATGTATGTGAAGTGAAGAGAGCAACTTAAGGACTGATTTCATTCTGTCTTCTACTCACTGTTTTCACTGTTCAGAACGCCTGAAAAATAACAAAAACTCTGTTATTCTGCTCACATGAGAAGTTGTGTCCTCCGCCAGGGAGAAAAAGTGAAAGCTATGACACGCTTAAGGTACTGGAAGATAATACAAAGTGTCTTGACCTGTACGACGTGGTAAAATATCCTTCGTAAAGTCATGATTAATACTCTTAAATCTCAAGTGGTGCTGGTCCAAAACCAAACCTTTCTTACGTCTTATTGCATATCTGAAAAGTGGCACTAAGCATTTTGTGCTTTCCTTGTCCCTTGACCTCTGTTACAAGCCAGAATGTGATACAACCCCACAATGACCAAAATGAATGTAAAACGTGTTAAACTGATACTCCAGCAATTATACAAAATGCAGTGTTTTTGGGGTTTTGTAAGTTGGAGCATGTTTGGTAACATTTCACCTCACATACTTTGGATGCTAATGTGCTATTTTAAAACAGGGCAGCGATATTAATGCAACAATAGAAACCACAAGTATCGTGTGCCTCCCTTAATGCTATAATGGAGCCACGCCTGGCATGCAACGCCTTGTAACGCCTTGCAACGCCCTGCAACATTCTGTCATCTACCTCATTTTATGTAACATGGAGCAAACAGAGAAAGTTTGGATAAAATATCTGAAGAGTGTGTTCTGAGGCAGCAGCAGACTAGAGTAACTTTTAGAGGCTTTTTTTCTTGTTCTAATGACTGACTGTTTTGCGAGGTTCCATTCTACCAAAAATGTTCCAACTTACAGAAAAGTGACCTAGTTTAGACATTATTTCACAAAAGAAAACAATAGATTTTGTAAAATCATCAGAGTATCATATAAAGTTACCACAGACTGAGTGACCACGTTGCCTGTCGTCCTGTCAGCGGCTGAGTAGCTTGAGTTGATTGTTCAGGCTCCTAACCCTGATCAGTGAGGTAGAAACCTAACTTGGCCACCGTCATCTCTCTGCGGAGACGCATCACTTCCCAGAACATCTGCTCCGCTGGAGAAGGACACAGACAGAGACGACAGCAAAACATAAACTTCTTGTCTCATTAAAAAGTCAAAAAGACAATCAGAGAAAGCTCAGTGTCAACTCACCATCATGTCTCACCAGGCCCTGCTGGATGTAGCGGACATAAGTAAAGAAATTGCAAACGGCCGTGATCTATAGGGGTGATATGAGGACGAGGTCACACGTCACGCCAAATGACACCAAACAACAACAACAACAGCTGTGAAATTAATGGACGGTGCAGAGGTAAAGTGACATTTTACCCGTGCTCGGCTGGAGGGAGAGATGTAGTAGTAGCTCCCCTTGTCTCCAAGTTTGATGCGATGCCGGCAGAGGCGGGACAAGCCGCTTAATGCACATTTTCTGCAAGGATGGGGAAAAAATGTACAGCTTCAATGAAATGGATACACACTGCCGCAGCTTGGCCCTATAATGCAGGGGTTCTCAATCTACTCTGGCCCGTGGATCGCCTTCCTGACTGACCTGTGGACCTCTGACGTGAGAAGGATGTGTGTTTTTTTTCTTTTCTCACCTATTAGATTTCTGGGTGTGGTGAGTTGGACATTATCTGTCTGTTCTTGTCTCATGTGATTTTCTGTCTCCAGCCTAACCCTGTTCTTATTCTTCAGATAAAATCAAAATTCTACAAATAAAAAAAATAAATTATCTTAACTGCTTCTGGTATTAAAATGACTACTGAAGTCATTGTCACAGGACCACCAAGGGGCTGCAGACCACCAGATGGAAACCTCGGCTTAAATGTGATAATCCTTGACTTTACTTCATCAATTTTCCATAGGGTTTTGTCACACAATCATTCACGCACATTTGTTTTCACATGACAACTTTCAGTGACGTATAAGTGTTAGGAAGTCTATTCCAGACGGGTTTGAGTAAACGCACATAAAAAGACAATGGTAGAAAACACAAGGAAAAGATGGAAATATGTGAATGCAGTGAAGTCTTGTTGCCAGTTTCATAGAAATATTACTTGAGAAGGAGTTGTTATTACATCCTACTGCAGTTAGAGTTCAGTCACAAAAGGAAGGAATATAAAAGGATTATCACTTTGCAGACTAAAATGCGAGTTCAGACTTAGAAAGGTGACAAACCAGTTTAAGAAGAAGCGGTGGTGCAGAGTCGAAGCAAGTTTTGTCAGTGAAAGACGGAACGTTTTGTTATAGTTAAACCCAGACATATGCAGAATCCCAATCTGTGTCATTTATTAACAGGTTTGGGCACGGTTCCACATTTGCCTCGACTAACTTCACACATGTCCGGAATGCCTTCGTGTCATGCAGGTTAGTTTTAGTGAGAAGGTTAAAAAGTGTTTGACTCCTGGGTGGACTTACGTCTCTATTGCTGCCCTAAAGCCACTGGAAAAAGATTTTTTAAATCAGACAGATTAGAAATGTGCCCTTTGATTGAAGCTACATGGTAAGACAGTGAAAACCTTCATGTATGACAAAGTGATTTGGCAGTGAAAGGTGAAAAAAAAAAGATGGATAGTAGTTAAGGATGAAGACTGTACTCACTTTGGGCCTCCGCACTCGACAGCTGAGGCTTTAACCAGGGGCAACGCTGACATGGCCACAGGCTCGATGGTCAAAGAGTTATTCTCCACCGCGCTCTGCACCAGCTGGGACAGCTGTGGGCCACCAAAAAATTTCACTTCAAACATCTGATCAACACAAAGGAAAGTGCAGCGTGATTCCGGAGACGAGCACGGAGAGCTTTACCTCAGATCTGGCGAAGGACAGGCAGGGTTGGATGTCTTCCGTGTAGATCCGGCTCAAGAAGGTGGAGCAGCGGTCCAGACTCGGCCGCTCCCTCCAAGTCAAAAATTCTGCATACAGAATTGGGTCCGTCTGTAAAGAGAAGATGTTCCATCACTCACTCTGTCATCAAACATCATCTCCAACAGCCCAAGTATGCAACAGCAGCCATGGGTGGGAAAGGAAACAGATTACAAAGAGACAGAAGAGATGTAATAAAATAAAAACAGAACGAGCCCAGATTCAGCCTGAATACAGCAAAGTCCGACTCCCAGAGTCACAGAGGAACACATGGACGGCTGCCCCGGAAATATGGAAAATGCCTATCTTCCATTCAACACACACACACACACACGCACACATGGACAACAGCTTGCTGCCATTAATCATTAGAGGTGAAACTTCCCAGAGAACTCCCAATATTTATAGATTTTTTTTCAGTATTGCTTTAATTACTTTTTTTTTTTAATTGATTGAATCTTGCTTAAATTCTTGTCTGAAAGTTGTTGAGCCAACAAACTTTTGACATCTTTTTGGCTCTGCAGTGAAACATTTTCACTTGAAATTTAAGAGGCGGCTGCGTGCTGCTAAAAGCGGCCCGTCAGCAAAATCTAAAGTATCACTTCTTCATCTGTGGGTTGATTCACCAACTGTTGTCGCAAGAGAATCCTTTTTTTTTTTTTCTATCCCAACCCTAACTTTCACTGTGCTTTTACGTTAACTGATTGTTCCTCTACATCAATGAGCCCAACAAATATAAAATAAATAAATATAAAACTGCCAGGCAGCTATCAGGGTGATAAAATGGAGTTACCTGTCTACCTGCAATCCCTTGACCTCCCCCCAGCTGCTGCCAGTAGGGCTCATAGGTCACACCGACAGAGTGTCCAGGAACCAGGCAGAGAATCAGAGAGAGGACAGCAGGAACAGCAGGCTGACAGAGGAAGAGAGCGAAGAGGAGGATGAAAGGGAGGGATTAGTGGTGAGAAAAAGAGAAAGCAAAGAGAGGAAAAGGGGGAAGAGGAAATCTTGTGGAAAGAGGAATAAGGGTTAGGAAGACAGAATGTATAAATGACGGCAAAACCGAAGGCAACGAGGGGCAAAAAATTCAAAGTTCCACCTCTCTGTTCTCCTCGGTTGCTGGATGAGCGGGAGCCGACTCCTGCTTTCCTGCCGAGGCTGGAAGGCTGTTGCTGGTGCTCTTGTTGCGGACGTGGCCCCGGCCGTGTTTGTGGGCTCCCCTGGTGCCCGGCGACAGCAGCTGTGGATGCAGCTGGCGGTTTGGCGAAGAGGGAGTCGACGTCAACACGAGCGTCTTGAGGGCCGACACCTCCGCTTGCAGGACGTCGATCTGGAACCGCAAAGACGGATGAGAGGATGAGGAAAGTCAGGGGCATCGGTGTCGGCATCGAACGCTAGTTTTAAGGCCACAGTTGGTGCGTGTTAGTATGAGGAGAACCGAACCTTCCCCTGAGCCTCCTTCAGCTGTTTCTCGGCCGTTGCTTGTTTGACATTCGCCTCACGCACCATCCTGTGAGCTTCCTGTTACGAGGAATATTGAAATACTGCTTAAGATATTGTTCTTTTATTTATACTACACTTTATACTACTTTACACAGAATCATTTACAAAAACCATTTTTAAATGATAGGCTAACGATGATCACCTCAAATAAACTGGCAGTGAGCTCCTCCAGCTCCTCCTCCAGCTGATCCCTGACGTGCGACAGACGTTCACACTCTTCATCTTTCAGCTTCAGTTCCTGAAAAAGAATAGAAGCTCAATGAAATCTACCATCGAGGGCAGTGCACTGAGACCCTGTTTTTCAGGTCACACTCTTCTTTGTGTGTATGTTAGCTTCAAGTAGGCTACACCACCCTCTTTGCTGCATCCAGCTGGTCCCTGAGGATCTCCGAGCCCTTTTCTCTGATTTCCTTTCCTTTAGCTTCCAGCGAGGACCTCCGGAGCTGGGAGAGGTCATCGTGGTCCCTGCCTGAGGTGGGCCCAGTCTGGCCTCCTCCCTCCAATCTGGGCTCTGGCTCTGGATCCAGATCTACCAACCTTCAAGAAACAGAGCAAAAACACATACATGGACGTCCAATCTCTCTGTTGTTGAACTCCGGACTGTGACTTGATTACAATTAGCTGGGGAATGATTTGATATGTCTAATTACTGTAAATAATGAATAAAAATGCAATTATTGGTTGTACATAGTGACAGACTTGATTTCAATCTGATACTAGAAGATATTCACTGACAAGTTACTAAAGTAGTTTTTAAAAAGTACGAGAAAATATAGAAAATTGATTGAGGTGAATAGAGAATTTTCTACAAGATGTGTCATTAACTGGTGAAACAGTGATAGATTAATTGACAATTTGTACACTTTAAGGCAAATTGTCAGAGTCGTTTTAAAATCTAGGGATAAATTTAACAGGCCGTTCCACAGTCACACCTCATTACTCAATGATTACACCGCACAGAAAAGTCATGAAAATGATCAGAATTTCTACTTAATTCTATAAACCCAGCATCCACGATGGTAACCCTTACTTTTTAAGGAATCTTTTTTTTTTTTTAAATAGCTCTTTCTTGTCGGTTTGTGTACACACATTCCCCCCATCATCTGTCCATATTCACTCATTACATCAGACTTTAATTGCTCTAAATTTGTTGTTATCGAAGCGTATAAACGATTACACAACTGCTCTGTGTATCACAGCACAGATTTTTCACGCCGTCACATGGTTTTCATCCTTGTGCTCCTGAATTCTTCATCTCTGCGGTTCATTCTGGCTGACTTGTTGTTAGTCGTCTAACCAGCTAAGCTAACCGGTCGCTCCAACTTTGTGTATCCGCCCTAAACTTCACTCACCCCGGTCAGTGTGCAGCCGAACCTCCCGCCCAGTCTGCCGGCTTCTCCCCTCCAGCCTCCTTCGACTCTTATCGCTGTTTTGTTGTTAAATCAAAGGCGAATAAACAAACGGGAGTAAATCTGGCGTTTCAATCCCAGCTGCAGTCAGACTCGGCAGGAATGCGGACGCTGACGTAAGCAAACGTCAACGACCGCAGCAGAAGCAGAAGTCTGACGGTCAAAAACAACGACTCATCATTTAGTTTTTCCGTTTTGGTGAAGTTTCGTTGTCTGGTCGCTCGTCGTTTTCATTTTCTGAACCGCAGCCTCTGTGTAAAGCTACGCGGCGTCCTCCTCCTCCTCCTCCTCCTCTTCTCCTTCCCTCTCGACAGTCACATGACCGAGCATCCGAAGAGCCACACTCCACGGAAGCACGCTCCTATTTACATCTTTAACCCGCCTCTAAAAGAATAAAAGTCTGTCAAAACAGATTCTAAACTCTAGTCCAGTCCAGGTTTGATTCATGCCTCCACCAAGGTCGACATGTTTTTCACCCTGTTTGTCTCAGCAGGGAATTCTATAAAGTTTGGTGCAATAGAGGAGGATTTGGGGCAAAAATTCAAAAAAACAAAACAAAAGTCTTAAAAAGTCAAGACAAAACATCAACCATTTTTTCTTGACAAGTGTAGATGGAAGAGTCAAAAGTCGGCCGAGTTGATGTTGGAGTGGTCAAACGGTTACATTTTATCACGGAGCGATGACGATTGTTCGGCCTTGGCAGAGACATTCCCTGACTGCCTTCTGGTTTTAAGCATTTTTTTAAACTCTACATCAGGTCACGGTGCTTTTTGGTGCCTGGATTTATTTTATGTAATCATAAAACAGCAACAAAAAGGAATGAAATACATCTGGTACCTATAATGGAGAACTACGTGGATTGTAGTGATTGAGAATGAACCGAGAAACATATTTCCACGTTAAGTTGTGAATGATTTCTAACCGTCGCACTCTTTCCATAGGTGAGCTCATCCTACATGTTCATGTTGGTGTCGTACCTCCCAACAGCACAGCCGCTCTCCTCTGCTGGGCCCTTTGGTGTGCCAAAGAAGGCTGAAGAGGAGTACACAGCAATTCCAGATCTCCCTGCTTTAATGACTTCGTAGCCCGGATCAACTGAGGACACAGATGGCGGAGAGGAGGAAAGCTGGACGCTGTGAATTCCCTCGATAGCATCCATGTTTCAGCAGCAGCTCCAGGCTCTGGTTTCTGTTGGACGTCTCATGCATGCATGGGTCTCACCTGGAAGACAGAAGAGTCCGGAGTTATAGAGGAGCAAAAAAAATGACAGATAATTCACTCGTCCTTCAAAGGCTTAATCTCTGTATCCAGCATTATAATCACTGCCATGGAGCAAACTCTTATTTTGAAGGGAAATTTGGTGGAGAGAGCCACTCTCAACAGAACACGAACATTAAGGTGAGTATGAAACAAAAGCATGACAGAACCTGGACCATGATGACTCAATGACAAACTATAACACAAGGCACCTTTATTTAGATCGCACCATTCATTCACAAAGGCAATTCAAAGGGCTTTACAAAGACACAAAGACATTAAAAGTGCAAATTAAAAATCAAAGATTTAAAGCATTGGATCAACCATGTAAGTTATCTGTGATGCAACGTCAAAGATATTTTTACTGTCCCTCAACATTTAACATTTAACATTTAAGCATCTCCAGTAAATTTCCTCATTATTTAAGAATATCTGAGAACTTTAAACTCCAGGACGTCTCTCTTCAACACTGAGGCATCTTAGAAACAGACTACACTTACCTAAGTGGGCTACTTTGGATTCCCAGCTAGTGTCAGTGTATCAAAACACACAGCACGTTTGAATCTCGGTTCACGTCCAATTTAAAAGACATTGGCTGTTTCAGTCTTGTGCCTGGACTTCGCCCTGCTCTTGGTCTTCTGATTCTACAGGAAGGGTTAATCACTAACACCTTCTGGCCACTGAAATCGCACATGTACGCATTTCTTCCAGCAGGGGGAGACAGAGAGCTCCACCTGATAAGAGTTTTCCATGACCCAACACAGAATAATGCTGCGCGTCACAATGTTCGGTTTCCACTGCAGGTGGAGTGAAATGCATACATGAGAATATGTAGAAACTTAAAGGTGTGTGTGTGTGTATGACCGAAAAAAGGAAGAAAGTGAGAGTGATCGTTGGTGAAATGCTTCATAAATTATGTGTACGCTTTGATCAAAGATCCAAAATGAGACCTCTCCACGGTGCTTGGTGCCTTAGCGACAGTTTGTTGGTTGCTCGGCCGCTCTCAGATTTGTTCAGATTAGCAGGACCTGGTGGTACAGTGCAGCTTTGTTACTGAAACAGATTAACACATCAAGTGACCGGAGGTGTACGAGTCGCTTGCTCTTATTCCCTTCTTCCTTATTCCAACATTCCCTATGGAGCCTGCTGTTACACACTTCAGCTACCACAGTGAGTACAAAGACATTCATTCTCATACTCAGTGGAATTTAACTACTTTAACCGGTCTGGTCAACAAAATTCAAAAACAATATTAGAAGAACAGAAAATCCATTTTAGTTTTTAATCCCAACACAATGCTGTTCATTTAATCTGAGCCCATAGAGATGACGACTCATTTTCCTCATCTGCTCGGTTTCTTTTCCGTTTCAGTTGGGTGACCGCGTTGGATGTCCAGGAACATCGGAGCAGCAACACACCCGGTTCCTTCATGTCAGGCCACAGCCCTCCAGCCAACAGGAAGCAGCAGCAATGACAGTGACCTACTCACGCAGTGTGGCTGACGCACGTCTGGGTACCTTCTTCCACCTCCTCCTGCGCTGGAAGGGCAGCATCTATAAACTGCTCTACAGAGAGCTGATCCTCTTCACTCTTCTCTACGGTTTCTTCAGTATTGTTTACAGGTACTCGCATCGGACAATCAACAAATCAAGCAGGGGATCAATGGGGGAAACTTAAAATCGGGGCCCGATGTAAAAGTGTGATGGTTTCACCGTACTGAAGTGTGATGGAAGACACTTACCCAGTGTGTCCAACCCCAGGTTTGTGTTAACTGAAGACCAGAAGAGGCTGTTCGAGAAGCTGTCAATGTACTGTGACCGCTATGCAGAGCTCATCCCTGTGTCCTTTGTGCTCGGTGAGTTTGGAATAATTGTCTTGTCTTGTCTTGTCTATACTTGATGGATGCTTATGGTTGTTCCAGCAAAGCCGTTGCTGAAGCTTGGCAGCTAAATCTTTACATTTTCATCTTCAACAGGTTTCTATGTGACCTTAGTGGTGTCCCGTTGGTGGGGTCAGTTTGAAAATGTACCCTGGCCGGACCGTTTGGCAGCGTTAGTGGGCGGACACGTCCGAGGTGCGGACGAGGTTTCCAGGCTGACCCGTCGGACTCTCATGCGGTACGCCAACCTTTCCGGAGTGCTCATCTACCGCTCCGTCAGTACAGCCGTCTACAAGAGGTTTCCCACCATGGAGCATCTGGTACAGGCAGGTACGGTGTGGCACCACAAACAGGAGGGAGCACGGCAGAGTCTCAAAGTACGCATGCCGTCCAAAGACACCGGCTCAATATCTCCCCGTCTGAGCCAGTCTAAAGTTTCAAACAGACAGGAAGAGCTGTGGTGCTTCTGACCCAGCATGGCACAGCATCTGGCACACTGTGTTCCCGTCTGGGGTAGCGGAGCGCTGACTGTTTGTACTGTACAATCTGTTACTCTTTGATGCAATGGCTGAGATTATGAGCCAAGGCCTGGCACTTGACCGCAACGGATTTCTTAAAAACGTTCTTTGATTATATCAATTTTTCCTCAGGGGAGGTCTGATGTTGTCCACTGTGTCTCCATCAGGTTTGATGACTTCAGAGGAGCTCAGGGGTCTGGAGGACTTGCCATCCCCTCATAACAAGTTCTGGGTGCCTTGTACGTGGTTTGTCAACTTGGCTCTGAGAGCTCGGACCGACGGTCGCATCAACAACGACGTGGCGCTCACAGCAATTCTCACTGTAGGTTTATCAGTGCTTCTACTTCACATCTGTAGACGTTTGAGCAACTTGAGAGGCAACTTGACATGTCCCGGCCCTCTTTGTAGGAGTTAAATAGCTTACGGGCGAAGTGTATGAAGCTGTATGGTTACGACTGGATCAGCCTGCCGCTCGTCTACACTCAGGTTTTGTTGACATACTGGCACTTTTAAAAAAATCATTCGGAATTAGATTAGAAATAACTAATATTAGATTACTGACCTCTCTGTCATGACTTGATCATCGTGTACTTCAAAGTATTACTAATTTTACCTGCTGATATTTAGATTAACATAATAAGCAATAAAACAAGTTAACCCCTGATCCTGTTCTTGTTTGAAACACTACCAGCCCTCATTACTGTCTCTCTTCATTAGGTGGCAACAGTGGCCGTCTACAGCTTTTTCCTGGCTTGTCTGATTGGTCGTCAGTTCTTGGATCCGGCCCAAGGATACCCTGGTCACGATGTGGATTTCTACCTGCCAGTTTTCACCCTGTTGCAGTTTTTCTTCTACGTGGGTTGGCTGAAAGTGAGTCCCAGCGTTTACGATCCAAGTACGGATCATAAATTGTTATGAAAATGTTCTCGCTTTACATTTACAATAAGTTATTTTCTCTTCATGCTCTCAGGTGGCTGAGCAACTTATAAATCCTTTTGGTGAAGACGATGATGACTTTGAAACCAACTGGCTGGTCGATCGCAATTTACAGGTGGTGGATTCAAGCCACTGCTTCAAACAACTTCATTTTGTTTTGCGTGAAGAGATAACTGCTGCCAACCTCTGCCTCCGTCTCCTAGGTGTCTTTGCTGTGTGTGGATGACATGTATGACAGTCTGCCTGTGATTGAGAGGGATATGTACTGGAATGAGTCAGAGCCTCAGCCCCCCTACACTGCTGCCAGTGCTGAGCACCGCAAACCCTCCTTCATGGGCTCTGCGCTGGATATCAGGTTCAGTGATGTTTTATTCTACACCATGAAACTCCAGAAAGGCACAACTTGATGCTTGACAACCATTTTCTTTATCCACACCAGCGTTCCCAAGGAGGAGATGGAGTTTCAGTCCAATCTGGGGCAGATAAAGGAACACGAGGAGGCCAACTACTCCACCCCGCTGCTCGGAGGGCTGAGTCGCTTTCTGGGTGTCCAGTCTCCAAACTTCCCCCGCTCCTCTCGGGCCTCCCTGCTGCGCCGCCGCCCAGGAGCTCCATTTAGTCACTTCCCCCTTTATCTGCACCCAGTGAAACCACGCCAAGCCCGCCAAGGCGCTAACCAAGAGCGAGATCCAGACTTTGCCTTCTCCACCATGCCCATTTATGAAAGTCCTGGATTTTATAGTTGCCCACAAACTCCAATCCACTGTGTGCCGCCTACGATGCCCCGCCCTCGGCCCCCCAGGAGACCACAGAATGATTGGGATCGCAGCTGCACCTCACTGGCCCCTCCAATAGTGGCTTCACAGTTTCTACCTCCAGACACCCCCAACCACATCCCTCCACCACCCTGCTCTGCTTTCCCTTGGCTAAGTGAGAACGGTGAGGTGCCTAACGCTCCTGCCTTCTCCTTCCCTGACCCGCCACCCCAACTCTGTCCAATGTCTAAGCTCAAACCTGGACATGGCCTGCTGTCCCGTCGTCCACCTCCTCGTCTCACTCTGGACTCCCCGCCAGTATCCGAGAGCCAGGCTGGACCTCCGAGTGCTCGGGGGGTAGGAAATGTAGGAGAACGGGTGTTCTCATTCCCTCCTCCCTCTCGTACGGCGGCACCAAACCTCAGTAATCCAAACAGCAGCTCCACCAGCATTAATGCAGCGAGTAGCAACAGCATGAGCACCATGGCCGGTCTCTGCAACGGAACAAATCATGGGAATTTTAGCACCAGCATGAGGGCAAGCAATGGAGGAGCCAATGGCGGCCTGAGCAATACCATGAACACAATCTCCACTTCAGCGTCATCCCAGCACGAGGCCAATCAGCAGAATTCAACCAACGACTCAGGGATCTCCCTGACTGAGGTGGACCTGCTTGGTGTGTTAGTGGAAGGTGGGGTCAACAAGGCACCTGGAGGGAGGGAGCAGGACTGAACAAAATGTAACACGATGTTCATGGATCAATTCTGTCAGTATTCCACAGTCACGTCTTACAGAAATATATATTGTATTTTTAACTTACTGTTGTAAGTTAAGTTGTAAGTCACCGTTGTGATCTAGTTCAATTTTGTAACACCTTACAATCTTCTGACATTCTGCAACCAGTGTACCAAGTGTAAAGCCCAGCACTCTAAAATATATTGGAAGTTCTTTGCATTCTTTTTATAAAGGTAGACTTAGACTTATAAGGAATCACTGTTTT